>JAVLUZ010000501.1:0-54401 GCA_036768485.1 Mermis nigrescens
TTGCTTACTTTTGCTTAACGGCCATTCCGCCCATAGTGGGCATTGACCATGTTGTTTGAAATTGTGCGCCACTGCAACCGGTCGGCGGTGATTGATCTAAGATGATGTAGCCACGAAAGGTTAAACTTCTTTCAACTAAGGTTGAATGGGATCATGATAAGTTCCTCCGCCTTTTTTGTGGAAATATTGCTGCGTTGTATGTCTAACGCCTCCCTTAGGAGCGTTTCCAAGTTGGCCCCTGCGAGCTGGTAAATGTTTTATAGGGCAATCCAGAATCAGGCATCCTCATAACATGACCGATCCATTTCCAACGGCGCAAAATCATCGCGGCGGCTAGTGGATGTTTCAGACCGCATCGTTGGCGGACAGACTCATTGGTAATAAAGTCTGACCAACGTACTTTTGTAATTCGTCGGAGACAACGATGGTCAAAGGCTTCCATCTTTCTAAGCTGATCTCGTTTTATGGGCCATGTTTCTGTAGCATATAACAGCGTGGCTCGGACCGTGGCACAGTAGATTCGGGTTTTCGTTTTTGTTCTGCATATCGGGTCTACTCCAGAAATGTTTTAAGGCTGAAAAGATTGATGATGCTCTTGCAATTCTGATCGGCATTTCTTCATCCAGTAGCCCATTAGGAGATATTCGGCTACCAAGATACGTAAAAGAGTTGACTAGTTCCATGCGATCATTTCCAATCGTTAAGTCAACATTTAGCGATGCAGGATCTAGATTGATTGCAAAATATTTTGATTTGGCACAGTTGAGCTTTGAGTCCCACGGTTGATGCTGTTCGTTCGATGCGGTCTACCATTGCCTGCATGGTGTCTGGGGAATCTGCAAGCAAGGCTATGTCATCGGCAAAGGTAAGATCCGTGATTGAATGTTCACTTGGGTATATTGTAATGCCACCGGGGAAATATGTCTTACTTTGGCGCATTTAAGGCAATTTTTAGACTGAGTGGCAGTGGATACACACGGGGGAATATGCTTGACGTATTTTGGGGCTCCCCCTCCTCACCCCCAGGGCACAGGCGCGCTAGTATGGGTGTGTATGTCAGACAACACTCACAATTAATTTACACTTCGTTTAGCTCAGTCTTGGTTTACCCACAGGCTTAGCTTAGCTTGCTTAGGCTTAATTTACCCCTTCCACCCTCAACTATGTCCTCATGTGTTAGTCTATGCTTAACCCTTGTATATCACTCGCAATTAGTTTACACTTAGTTCAGGTTTAATCCTATTTTACCCCTTCCACTCCTCAACTATGTTTTCATATGTTATAGCATTAGTCTATGCTTAACCATTGCCTATCTTAAACCATTGTCTATCCTTAACCATTGCTCCCTGACCCTTATCCCAGGGAGCAAGGCTCCAACCCCTCGCCTATCCTTAACCATTGTATATGTTATACCATTAGCCTATCTTATAACATAGGCTATTTTTATAGAATTGCCTATGCTTAACCATTGCTTATGTTATAGCACTACTCGCCAGGGTACCACGTATAACTACTACAGTGCATTTATTTTAAATTGTTCATAAATACGATGATCCCAAAATTTACAAAACTTAGACTATTTGGCGATCAGAAATGATCACAATTATCTTTAGGAAGGGGTATGGTATCCTTTTTTATGCCATTCGCTGCACTTCCACAATTCTGACTTTCGCATACATCATTTTTTCAGAATTATCAAAGTGTTTCATTCAATATTTTTAGGCATTTCCAAATACTGTCAAATTGGAGCACGTATGGTATATCATTACAAATTGTTTAAAAAACTTTTCTTTTTTATCGAATATTTTGGCCTATGTGGGTGGTAGTTCCTCTCACGCCCCCTTAAGTCCGCCCCTACATTCCATTAGCGTATCTGACATTGCCTTATTAGGCAAAATTTAAAATGTGGAAACCGCCCATGTTGAAGTTCCATTGTGGATTACGAGAAACTAAGCGAGAACTGAGTTTATGACAAAATTTTACTGTAGTCATCTCGCTCAAATTGAAGAAATTCATTAGTTTCATTGATTTTAATCAGAAATTAACGCGATATAACATTTTAATAGCAATCGCAGATGCAGGCATTCAGTGAAGGTTTGAAAATTTACCATAAAAGTCCACTATGGTGAACCATGCTTAGGTAACAGCGACGTGATAGCATAGGAGCGCGATCGCGCCATCGCTTGGCCTTTATGTCTGAATAAGTGAAGCACGAAAGGATGTTTTCTTAAAAAACAATCACTTATAATATGTTTCATTTATCCATGAGCTTTTCAGTGAATTTTTAAGGGCTTCAGTAAGCGGAACAAGATGATTTACTGTAATACAATAGATCAGCTCAGTGAGGGCGTCCATATAAATTTAATTTAGGCATTTAATCAGTGCTGGGACATGCTACAGTAAGTGCGCTAAATAAAAAGCTGTAGGCTGGAATCGAACCCTGCTTGCTTCAACGACAAGCAGACGTTTTACCACTTAGCTATGAGGGAGTTCGTGGCACTCACACCTGGGCGTGGGGGTTTGGGGGTATGCACCCCCTCCCCCGAGAAACCAAAATACCCCCTCCCAGAATTCAATTTTTAAAAATTTTTCCCGTTTTTTTCGCAATTTTTTGATGCCAATGGATAGTGCTCGATGAGAAACGTCGAAAAATGGTGTTTTTTCGCCATACAACCATTTTTAAAGCCATTTTTTGACCTTCAAAAAATCTTGCACCCCCCAGAATTTTCTTGCTGCCCACGTATGGTAGCACTTCTTAAAATCTTAGTCTATTGTGTTCAGGGGCGGATTTAGGGGGCGGCCGCCCCCCCATTGGCCCAAAATAGTGCGCAAAATTTAGCATTTTTGAGCGATTTTTTAGCGATTTTCGGCTTAAAACAGCTAATTTTTCCGCCCAAGTCAGGGTTTCGCCCCCCCCTTAGGGGTACCACCCCCTCCTTAGGAAAATCCTAGATCCGCCACTGATTGTGTTCAAAGTGTCAACTCAGGATAAGCTGAATGCACGATTTTTATCTGTAAGTTGATTGATCTGCTGGAAGACGAGAATAAATTATGCCGCAGAATGTGATTGAAAAACTCTTCTTTGCTACGTAACGTACATAGCTACAGTGAGATCTAGCGACCTACAGTGAATAAGAAAAAAAGGGTTACTGTAGCCTCTCAAAACATTTACTGAAAAAGCTCTCGGATAAATGAAACAAACTGTAAATATTACTAAAGCTGCGGACGCTGCTAAACGAGCTTTGACCTGTAAAACCACCTGCAATAAAAAGCTGGTGGTTCATTATAGCACACGCGTGATATGCTCTCGGTCCTGATGGATCTTGATAAGGAAGCTGAAATTAAGTCAAACAAAAAATTTCGTTCAACAAAATTCTGCGTTATAACTATGTCAGCATTTTCAGTGCTTAATAGCAGTGGCGGATCAAGGAATTTCCTAAGCGGAGGACAGTGAACCAACTTTTCCAAAAACAGTCAAAATAGGTTTAAAAATTTGCCCTTCACGTGCGAAATACCTCTTTTCAGCGTTTTACGTTGTTTACGTTTATTTAAAATCACTTTTGACGCAACATCTTTTCGGAAAATTTTGAATGCTGTATTTGCAGCATTTGACAGGAAAAATCGAAAATTTTAAACAAATATGCTTATAAATAGAATAAATTCACGCTGAAATAGCTGTTTCTGCTCTTGAACTTGTTTTGAAGCCTAGTCCATGGGCAAAAAATCTAGGGTCCGGCTTCTATAGTGTGGCTTAAGCCAGGCTTGAAGCTGTCCATGATTAACATCAAAAGTGTTCAATATTGATGTTGCATGTTCCAACATTGTCGTTGGTTTAGGCCTGGCTTATGCTTGCATTTATTGAAACCGGCTTAAGCAAGACTTAAACCTGACCGCGTATCTTTAACCATTGAAGTGTGGCTTTAGCCTGGTTTAAGCCTCAAAATATAGAAACCGGGCCCAGGTCGTCAAGAAAGTAAATAAATGTAATTAATAGGTATCATCCGGCGCGAAGCGACGAAAAAATCTGAAAAATTATGATCACTGGCGACCAAATCATTCGCGCTTTATCTCGCTTACTATTTTAGGCCAATGGGGAGGCTGCCGCCCTCCCCGCCCTCCTTAAATCCGCCCCCGTTTATAGTTAACGTTGAGCTTAATTATAAACGGAGCTAAAGGGCATAAATTAACAAATAGCGCGATTTTTAAGTCTGGTAAAGATAACGCAACAATTGTAATAGAAATGATTAATTGTGAAAAGACGCTGAAAATACACACAGTGACGTTAACAGAATTCTGGAAGAGGGCAACGAATAAAATAGAGCCAGAAATAAAATTATTTCTGTAAAAGGTAATCTAAATCATTTTAAACACTTACTTGCTCTAGTTCCATTTAAATAATTTTAACAAAAGTTCCAAAGATTTCCGAGATCTTCATAATTTTATCTACCAATTACAATGGGCCGAATCCGACGGCTGTTTATGCTTATTAAAATTAAGATAAGCTTGTGTTGGAATGTAAATTAATAAATGGTTGACGTTGCTTAATAGGCTCGAATGATTCGTAAATCAATGTACAATTAAGAGAACTTTAAACTGATAGTAGATTGTTAAAAAACGCGGAAACTGTACTATTACAAAATTAAGTTTACCTCAAACCATTCGTCAGATCTTGGATCATAACTTTCTATTATGTTTGTGGCCGAACCGCCGCTCCATCCTCCGACAGCCAGAATTACTTCGGCTGGTATACGGGGAGACCACACTTTATAGGCGGTTAATTCATACATTTGCGAGTCGGATAGGTGATTTTCAAAACCATAGACTAACTTATAGGCACTACCGATCCAACGTCGGCATTCTTCATTGCACATTACTAGCGGATCTTGTCTGGAAAAATGTAGTTGCCAAAGATAAAGAGCATAGGCTCGCACTTTGAAAGATAGTTCCTGCTTAGACGAAGCTAACTTATACTGCTCTGTTCCATTTCGTTCACAACAGATGAAATTTAGACAGTTTTAACTAGTTTTCACACAAAATTTCTGAAAATTTATAATGCATTTAAAAAAACTTCAGCATAGAAAAGATTACGAATGAAAAAAGCACCAGAATACGGCGAAAACGTTATTTTGCTTGTATGTTATGGATTCTTAAAACTAAGTGGCGCATTTATTTTTGTTTAGCTAACAGTTCTTATTCAAACATGCAATTTTACCAAATTTTAAAACAAACATGAAAGTCTTCTTACACAATGTTAACAATATCAAATTCTATGTTTCGCGTGCGTACACTTCTACGTTTAATCACTATTATTTTCCGAAACTTCACACAATTGAAATATTCAGACAGAACGTTTCGGCGAATTTTGATTGTATAACTTTATACGCGTTATCTGTGCTTTTGAGTTAATACATCCCCAAAGAAATAAATCGCCAAGGTTGGATCGCCTTCCATCCAAGCAAGCTTAAGCCTCCTGTTTTCTCAACCTGAAAGTATGTGATTATTTCTTTAGTGTGTATTAAATTCAGAGTGTATAACAAGCATCGAACATTAAGGAATTAGAAAATTACATTATTTACGTTTTTAATGATGTTAAAATAAAAGTGTGTCGGAAAGTTGTGTTCGATTATTGTGAACGTTGTTTAAAGTTGTAGAAAACGATCGCGATCACACAAAAGTTAGCTACTAAAAAAGCATAAATTTAATAGCGTAAAACTTAGCATAATACTATTTTCACGTCTTCTTAATAACCTGGTAAAATTTAATGTTCTCTGAAAAATAGTATTGTAGCTATATGGAGACAAAGTAATGGCATAGATACGAGTATACAGCTGCGCCAATTTCTGACTATGTAGTTTATGAAGAATTATGGCGCCACAGCAGCCCTCCTACAAAAATTCTCTATTCGCTACTGATCTTATGTGCGCTCAAAATAAAATCATTATATTATTTTGAAGAATAATTATTATTATGAAATGTTCCTGTTTCAATCGCGCTTGCTTTAAATTGTATTGAAATATGTTTATTTGTACGGTGAGAACGATATGAACACAAAATCTGATAGAAGTGCTGCAATTTAAATTCCTCCTGAATGGCTAAACATATTATTCAGCGTACATTAAAACAAAGTTTTAGTAGCCCGATTAATAATTATGTAGACCTACTGAACAAAAGTGAATTAAGAGGGGGTGGGGGTGGCTCCTCTGTCGGTATGTGATAAATTCCAGCAATATTTTGATTCAAATTTTTTACCCACGCTTCGCGCCGAAATTATTGAATTTTTTACTTTTTGACAGTGTGAAAAGCATGTTTTGCGCCACAAACACAGTTTTTGAAGGCAACGAAGATTTTGTAACCCTCGCAGAAGTAAAAACATATAGCAAACTTTTATAGCGATGATCGGAAATTTTCCACGCTTCTCGCCATATCCTTCAGCAGCTTTTTATTTCATTCTAGAAACAATGAAGGAGTGCGTGATTATACATTTCTATCCTTTTTCATAGAAAAATATATATTTTGCAAAATTCTACATTTATATCCTTCTTACCGCACTCACTAAGCCTAAACAGGAAGTTAGGATCGGATATCTTGAAATACAGTCTTGGAAGAAAGAAATACATTCGAAATATGTGATATAACATGCTCAACCCCCAATGTTCACATTGAAATTATATGCAATAAAGTTTAGAAAACATTAAGCCTTTAATTTTGTTTAGCTTTTATCGCTGGTCCATTCCTTTTGTTCACTTTGGATTGACCACGCTTTTTCATCGAGCATCGCCGAACAATGGCATAAACGTGGGCTTTACTTTAGCACGGACTATTCTTTAAAAATTTTGGAAAAAAGTTTTGGTTAGGTACAGACCTCAATCGGGAAATCCTAGATTTGCCATTGCTAAAACAGTAAAAAACGATTTAAAATTGTCCGCAAAAAAACTTTGGGATCTTTTGAATTTCCCCGCCACCGTTTTTTAGCCGATCCATAATAGCTGCAGTAACGAAAGTTTACACACAGCTAGCTTATGACTTTTTGTCTTTACAACTGCAAAATAATTGAGTTTTGTTGTAAACTGCACATCTGGCAGTGTGAAGTTCGAGACTAAATAGACATAAAAAATTGTTCAAAAGAAAATTTCGCCCACCGCTTTTCTTGGGGAATAAACATTTCACAAAATTAAAATTTTATGTACACGCACAACTTTTTAAGGTCTATTCAATGAGTATAAACAAATTATTGAATATTATGATCACATTTATAAAATTCGCGTATTTACGGCGTGGGCACGAATAAAGCAATATCTTTTATTATCTTTTAAAACAAATAATTTTCGTTCTTGTTACGATCCTCTTTATCAGTTAAACTAATGGTCATTTCATGGCCGTTACGACAAAATAGACCATTGAAAAGTATTCCACGATCTCGTAGAAATTTTACAGCCGACGACACATCCAGTAAAATTCTATCTAATTCTAGAAATCGCATAGCTGGTTTACGAAGCCAGCCGGCAACAACCATAAATTCAGTTCAGTCAATATAAAACGTGTTGTAAACTTCAATTGAAACTCAGTGTCAACATCAGTTTACATCGTATTTGCTAATTTTTTTGTGCAGAAGTCAATAAATATTGTTTACATTCATACCTAAAATTTGATTACTATCATTTTGTCACTCAAAAAACGGTGGCGGGGAAATTGTTCAAAAGATCCAAACTTTGTTGGGTTTATGTCGAATTGCATTTTTCGACGTCTATTGTCTATACATTTAATCTAACTAATCTGTTTACAAAAATATGACAGGAAAACACAATTTGCGACAGTGAATACGCCTAAATATAAAAATGAATTTCCGTCAAAACGTTAGATGCGTTATTTGCGTGGCTCATTAGATGAGAAAAGTCAAGATCAACTTCAATGTGTTTAGTTATGCATTTCATGACTTCTGATTCAGGTCATGTTCTTGGCTTTTTTTAAATTTTTAGTCGTTTAAAGAAATATGTATCTAAATTTTGCACAATAAACAATGAAAAGCATTGCATTACGAGTCCATTGAGCTGTGTTTCCAATACACGGAGAATTGTTCAATGTAGGTAGCTACCTACCAACTGAATTCGTCGTAAGCCAAAGTAGTATAATTACCTTATTTCCTCAAGAACGTTGCAGGAACATAGGGCTAGTCTAATAGTTCTTATCAACTTGGTCACTTGCCCCTGTCGATTGGAGGGGTTTACATCGTGCCATCGTTTGATAGCGCGCCATAGTAGAGCTTCATTTGAAACGTTCAGTCTATCGCTTGATAACAATTTATACAGATCATTGCTTTTCATCCGTAAAAATTCGCTGCTCAACACCGCAACCTATAACTCAAATGACTTCAATAGATCACTGTTGACCGAGTTCATTCACTCGGTTATAAGTAAATAGCTTAAGGAAGGTAGGTACCCACACACATCAAGAAAATCGTACCAAAAGTTACTGTCT
This sequence comes from Mermis nigrescens, assembly GCA_036768485.1. Lineage (NCBI taxonomy): Eukaryota > Metazoa > Nematoda > Enoplea > Mermithida > Mermithidae > Mermis > Mermis nigrescens. Next base: position 8,476 of record JAVLUZ010000501.1, read on the forward strand.
AAATGTAATGGCTGAATTTGCAGTTTCTGTCAATTTTGAAAAACAAAAGGAAAAATTAATTAAACGCTCCCCTCGCATTTCAGGGGCGAATGACATCTGAATTAACTACTCCAGCAATCTTCACTGAGCTGGATTAAAGGTTCATGCATACATGAAATGACGATTTGCTGAAGTGATCGGTTGAGTGCGATAAAATCGAATGCCAAATCGATCAAATTAATCTCGGTGCCTAGGAGCATTTTAATATTATTCAGGTCATTTTCAATGCTTCTTTGCTAGGATTAAAATGAATTTTTTGATAATTGAGCACTTTAACACGTTTATAGGCCATTTTAACTTTTCTCGTCCTTACCTCGCTTTTCTCGTCCTTACTAAATCATGTTTTTTTGCCATGCAGTCATAGGAAACTACCCGCTTTTGATTTAAGAATGTAGTGCTTGTTATTGCTAACCAAAAATGCACTGCACATGCTGTAGTTTTGCTCCTACCTAGGTAGGAAAGATTTAAAAAGACGATAATATAGGGCAGAAAACTATCATGTATAGTCTTTGAGCTTTTCTCGTCCCAGAAGAAAAAATTGTAGTGCATGCAAAACATTTTTTAGAAGATATTAATGTGCTCTACATTTCTATAACTAAAGCAGAAAGTCTCCATTGAGTATAAGCTAGATAAATGCCATTTAAAAGACGATAATTCATCCGTGCCAGCCTTAGTCTGACTTCCCATACTGCCTTGCTTGTACGTATTTATTCTCTACCTCAGTAGCTGTCTCAGCACGTAGATACTTTTTAAAGTCTTAGCGCTTTTTAGGCATACGAATATGTTTTTCGTCGCATGCCGACAACCATTTTCGATCACATATTCATAGGATTTTGCGAAAAGTTCCTCTATGTTTCTGCGAAAAAGTTCATCGTCAAAAAACTCGAAAAATGGTATTTTCGACGTATAACCATCGCTTTTACGCCCAGAAATGGCTTCGGAAAATAGAGCTTGACCCTCAGAACTTTCAAGCAATGCAAATCTGAGCACCATCTCACACTGTATCACAGATCCGAGTCTAATTAAAATGCCTTAAGCATAAATGCTTCATATTTCTACGTTACGTAGCTGACCTGTTCGAAATTTTTACGCGCAAATCCGAACGCCTCTTCATAAAAGTCTATAAAATGATATTGTCGAGCCATTTGCATTAAGCTTAGGCAGTTAAGTACGCTTATTTTTCTTATCAAAAATTGGCAGCATTGCCGAATCAATTTGTCAATTGCTAAATAGTTCGACCATTCCAACAATTCGTCCACGTTTTCTTGAGTGATCGTGGCACGCCTCACATAAGCGAATTCTAATATCTCTTTCATGATCGATGCGGACATTTTATCGAGACGTAACTCGCTCTTAAAATACTTCATCTCTTAGCTGTTTTACTTTTATTAAGGAAATAATAGATTTTAGGAATAATATTTTTTGACATCTTAAAGCCAGTATTTGCTCGTAAAGAATTCACAGTAAAAATATTACAAACCGCAAATGTAAGGGCTTTTAATTGCTTAACAAGATAAAGGTCAAACGTAAGCATCGATATTGCTAGTATCATTATTCACGCAAAATTGCTAAACTTATGACATAGCAAGCATAAAGTCTTGGGACTTAGCCGTAGGGATTTCCTCAGACAGAATGACTTCTAAGGAAAAATGTTGTTCAAACGCTTTTTGCCATTTTTTAGCATTCGCTTCAAATAAACCTTAATACCATATATCGCCCAATTCCTATGAATTTTTTCATTTTGTATCTCTAAAAAATTCATATTTATCAGAACTTGAAAATTGTAAAGCGACATACTTCTCTTAGAATCACTCCTCGGAGTTGTTGATAGCATTGATCACAATAACTATGTATATATTTCAGTAATCTGATAGCGAAAAACACAACAATTCGCAATCTAATGATGGTTATGAGCTTATATTTTTACCCGTTTCCGGCCTTATTTTTTCTTATTAGTCCAATAAATCTTTTGTTTCTTCCTGAAGCCCGAAACTGATTGCAAATCTAGAAATATATCCAAAACGCTCAATCCTTTTGAACGAAATAACTTTTTTTCATAGCTTCAAAGCAGCATCATTTAGGAGTTATTTTTTAAAAATTTTCAGAAAAAAATTTCTGTGAAGTCTTTCACACGAAAAAATCATTTGATGATTTGTTCAAAAACAATTTCTACACGAGACGAGAGTAACTCATCGTGTCGCATGTTGAAATGTTTGATTGTACGTTGAGATAAATACATATTTAAGTTTAGTTTGGATCAACATTAAATCTTGCGAGTCGAGAAGTGCTTATTTAGCCTGGATTGACATGAAATTCATCTTACAAAGTTACGTTGCTATCATTCAAACTGGATTAATACAGTAAATGCTACCTTAATTGTTACAGCAACAAATTTGCAAAAGAATTTTTAAATTGATCGTGCCATGAAATCTTCAAATTTTCAGCGCTTTGCGTCACATGTGAAATATTTTCTATAATTTTGGCCTAAGGGTGAGCAGAAAACAACAATTGTCATAGCCTTTTGAGTGAGAAAAAAACAGTTCTCCTCCTAAAATATCAAATTTTATGATTTTAATGGATAAAGCATGTTAAAAAGGGTCGAAAAATGTGAATTTTAGCGAGCAATCCAATCGAAAATTTCAAAATATAAATTAAATGTTGGGACCGCCCCTCTGCTTGGCAAAATCCTGGATACGGGCTTGTAAGTGATTGTGCATTGTATATCGATTTCGCCCTTGTTCTCCAATGCTCCAGATAGAGAAGAATTGAATTATAAATTTTTCTAATCTGTGAAATTTTCGCAATGAAACCTACAACTATAATCACTCAAACAACAGACTACTGAAAACTTTATCTGCGAGCTAATTGTTACGTTCTTATTAACCTCTATCTTTATTATTGTGAATTATTTCATCCAAAAATGTTTTTTTAAATGTATCTTACATGTTACTTACAGCACATCTTTCTTTAAATGGTTGCGTAAATATAACTTTAAAATAGTTGCTGCAACCCGCCAGTATTGCCCGATGAGCCGGAAATTGGGTGTTGTCAGCAGCTATTAAAGTAACATCTGTTAGCTGATTGTTATCGCGTAGTTCCTGAAAAAACAGTGATTAAAATGGTCCATTAAAATGGTTAAAAGTGATTTCAACTTCTCCGGGCACTTTGATTTCAAGGTTACATACTTTCCTAATGTTAAGACTTGCATAGTCAAAATGCATACATGAAGCAAGACGTCAAAAATATAAAGATGTTTTTAAAAATTCATGACCACTGACTGAAAAAGAGCATTCAAAATATAGGTATCAAAGTCTTCTTAAATACATACATACACGAAAAGGACGATGTAGACTGCTCCTTCGAAGAGTCAAAAATTTTTAAAGCTTTCCTCTTCAGCTCCCTTGCAGGCACAGCGTCAGGATTCGCAGTCATGAGATCTCAGCATTTATGATTTGTTGAATAGCATGGCATCCTTGTTTTTTATAAATAAATTAACAAAAACGGTCAAACAGCTTCATGTATGAAATGTTTTTCTGGCAAGACCGCGTAATTAAGTTTTTCCAGTGAACTTTGATCGTGTTACGGAGACAAAATTTCTAACAATAACACATTCATTCAAGCGGCGCAAGATGCCGAGAAAATTTCGATTTCGGCTCGTTCTGTTTTAGCACTTGGCGCTTCAGAAAATATTGAGAGTACTAATGATCTTTTCCGCAAAAATAACGCGCAAGATGATTCATATCTTAAAATCTTGAAATAATCTTATAATCAAAATCTTAAATCAATAAGATAATTCTTCTACTCTCCCTATGTGCCGGTGCATGCATGGGCCGCAGCCAAATTCTGGGGGTCTGGGAGGTGTAAAACCGGCAAAAATCCCAAATAAACATGCCGAAAATTCAATTCGGGGGTCTATCAATTTTGGGAAACTACCAATTATTGGGGTCTAAACCATCACCTCCAACCACACCTGGGCGTGGGGGGGTTTAGGGGGGGGGGTATGCACCCCCAGAAACCAAAATACTCCCCAGAAATCGAAATACCCCCCCCCCCCAGAATTCAATTTTTGAAAATTTTTTCGCTTTTTTCGCAATTTTTTGATGCCAATGGATAGTGCTTGATGAGAAACGTCGAAAAATGGTGTTTTTATCACCATACCATCGTTTTTAAGGCCATTTTTTGACCTTCAAAAAATCTTGCACCCCCCCAGAAATTTCTTGCTGCCCACGTATGCCTCCAACCCTCAACGCCCTCGTGTGTTCCTTGTATGCTTGACGCCAATGAACATAATTCTGTGGTTGAAACATAGTCCATTCATATTAACAAAAAATAATCAGCCCACGTTTTAAGGACACAGAAGCAGGGCCAGATTTTGGGAAAACTTTTAAATGCCAAAATATGACCAAAAATGATGATAGAGGCAAAAAGCAACAATTTTCGATGTTTCTTATCATGCTTTAAACGTTGACACCCATTTAATTCTTGACAGTTTAGACAATGTTGCGGGAATCTGCCAGATTACGAGGCAAAACTCTTCATACGCCTATTTCGGCCATATCATGAGTGTGCAAAATGGCCGTTCTGAGGGGTCAGCCGAATAGCGTTATTGAATTAAAACGAATGGTGTAAAGATACCAAAGTTAGCTAGTCCATTTCAAGCACTTCTACAGAAAACTCAATTTCCGTCGGTTTTTAGCCATAATTTTGCCTAATTTTTCTCGGAAAAATTTTCTTTCCCGTCTAAAGCTCAACCATCTAAAAGCTCGGGAGCATAAAGTGCACAGCATGGGTGGTTACGAGGTCAAATCGCTTTAGGGGGTTAACCAGAGGGCTTTATTGAGCTAGCATCGATCAAAAGGTGTAAATATGCTGAAATAGCGTGAACTGCCATGATTATTTAGAGTTTCTGATTGATTTCTGACACTTCTGCATATTTTTTATTTTCGTTTATTTTTGGCCAACATTTTGCCTTATTCTCGAAAATGTTCCCTGTTTTCCTGAGATCTAGACCCTCTGCCTGTCTAGGGTCAGCAGGGAATAAACGCATTTACACTTTTGTTCGTACGTACAAAAGCAAGTAAAATAGCTTGGGAAATTACCTTAAAAACATTCATGGCATTGGCCGTCAGTGAAGGGGGACTGTGGCACGTAACTGAGGTGCCACTGAGTGCTGCCAGTAGACATGCCTGGCCCATTTCAGGAAGCGTTTCATTAAAATGAGATGGGACAGGTACATTGTTGACGTCATTTAGTCGGGCCATCTTGAATGGAGCAGCATTTTCATTGTTCTCGTCAGCCATTGTGAATTATATCGAAGGAGTAATGCAACGCAAACTTGGACTGATTCTTCAAAATTGTATTTATGCAAATTTCAACGATGTCTAGGGAAACTTGCTTCTAATGATATGCAGGCTTGCCTATTATAGCCAGAAAGATTGTGTTCAATTAGGAGGACCGTACGTGGGCAGCAAGAAAATTCTGGGGGTCCAGGATGGGTAAAATTGTCAAATATGTTACTAAAAATAGAATCTGGGATCTACAGTAATCTGTGGGTTTCAACTTCTGGGGACGGGTACAAAATCCCTACGCCCAGGTGTGGTTAGGACATATGTAAACGAAAAGCTTACCCAGCATATGTTCCAGGCACTTCTCAGGAAAAACTAATTTTAATCATATTAGATTTGGGTTGTTGTAATTTTTTGCATATAATTTTACCGTTTTTATGCTGAGACGTTGATCCTAAAAAATTGAATACTTCGCAAATTGAATTCTGAGTGCTCGCAGATGTTTTATTTATTTAGATCTAAAATCATAGCGGTGCGCACAGTTTGCCTGTCTGTGGAGATCAAACGGACCGGCCTAAGGAATCACTTTGTTTTGAAGCTAAAGTATTGTTAAAAATTGATAAAGTTTGACAGTTTGTGATTAATTTTAAGCTGAAGAAAGTGTAATTTTTATAAGTTTTTGACCTTTTTTATCTTAAGTTAAGCCGAAAATATTCTCTTTTGTCCTTCCGGGAATCTGGGCACACATGGGCCTGGGGTCTGAGGGGTTTGCACCCTTCAGAAGTCGAAAACCCCCGTAGATTACTGTAGACCCCAAAATTCTATTTTTAGTGATATTTGTGGCGATTTTTGACGATTTCACTCTACCAGACCCCCAGAATTTTCTTGCTGCCCATATATGGATCTGGGTATAAAATATCAAAATAATAAGAAATTATCCATAGTTTAGAAATTAGCAGGGATAAAAAATTTCAGGATTAAAAAGCATTTTGCATGAGATTTAAAGCCTGATTTATACTTCACGCGGCGAGCGAAGCAGCGAGAAATTGCCGCAACGGCTGCCGCAGAAATTTCGCGCAAACCCATTTATACTTCGGGCTGCGGCGCGGCTGCTGGCAAATTATTCGCCGCCGCAATCTGATTTATACTTCACGCGGCCGCCGCGCCGCGAACTGATTCGCAAAAGTCTATATTTTTTCGCTGCTTTCCAATTTATACTTCTGCCGCGCCCTATGGAGTCAAAATTGTTATTTTTAGCTTTTTCGGCCATTTTTTCGCCGCGCCGCAAAAGTCAAAAAGCCCATTGCTCTTGCAAATGCTAATGAGGTTTTGAGCCGGGTGTCGACGTCAAATCATATTCAATTTTAATGAGGCATCGATTTGCGCAATAGGAGAACTCAGCATCCTGGTTCTGCGGCAGTTCGCAGATAAACGCATTGCACGAAGCGGCTGCGAGGTGGCAGTGAGGTGCCATCTTGTCGCTGTTTTTTTGTCCATGCGGCGAGCTCACCACGTGAAGTATAAATGCACGATGCAGCGCGGCAAGCGGATTTTGCCGCAGAATCTTCGCGCAGGGTTGACTAATTTTTGGGCATACTGTGGCCGCAAAACCCCTTTGCGGCGCGGTTCGCGTGAAGAATAAATCAGGCTTAAGCCTGATTTATACTTCACGTGGCGAGCGAAGCGGCGAGAAATTGCCACAACGGCTGCCACAGAAATTTCGCGCAAACCCATTTATACTTCCGGGCTGCGGCAGCGGCAGCCGGCGAATTATTCGCCGCCGCAATTTGATTTATACTTCACGCGGCCGCCGTGCCGCGGACTGATTTGCAAAAGTCTAGATTTTTCGCCGCTTTCCAATTGCTGTTAGGAGTCAAAATTCTTATTTTTAGCTTTTTTGGCCATTTTTTTGCCGCGCCGCAAAAGTTAAAAAGCCTATTGCTCTTGCGAATGCTAATGAGGTTTTGAGCCGAGTGTCAATGTTGAATCATATTGAATTTTAATGAGGTATCTATTCGCGCAATAGGAGAACTCAGTGTCCTGGTTCTGTGGCAGTTCACAGGAAGTATAAACGCATTGCGCGAAGCGGCTGCGAGGCGGCGGTGAGGTGCCCCCTTGTCGCTGGTTTTTTTGTCCACGCGGCGAGCTCGCTGCGTGAAGTATAAATGCACGCGCGGCGTGGCAAGCGGATTTTTGCCGCAGAATATTCGTGCAGGGTTGACTCAATTTTTGGGCATACTGTGGCCGCAAAACCCCTTTGCGGCGCGGTTCGCGTGAAGTTTAAATCAGGCTTAAGCCTGATTTATACTTCATGCGGCGAGCAAAGCGGCTAGAAATTCCACGCAATGGCTGCCGCAGAATTTCGCGCAAATCCATTTATACTTCGGGCTGCGTGCGCGAGCAGCCGGCAAATTATTTGCCACCGCAATTTGATTTATACTTCACGCGGTCGCCACGCCATGGACTGATTCGCAGAAGTCTAGATTTTTCGCTGCTTTCCAATTTATACTTCTGCCGCGCCGTAAGGAGTCAAAATTGTTATTTTTAGCTTTTTCGGCCATTTTTTTGCCGCGCCGCAAAAGTCAAAAAGCCCATTGCTCTTGCGAATGCTAATGAGGTTTTGAGCCGAGTGTCGACGTCGAATCATATTGAATTTTAATGAGGTATAGATTTGCGCAATGGGAGAACTCAAGCGTCCTGCTTCTGCGGCAGTTCGCAGGAAGTATAAACGCATTGCGCGAAGCGGCTGCGAGGCGGCAGTGAGGTGCCACCTTGTCGCTGGTTTTTTTGTCCATGCGGCAAGCTTGCCGCGTGAAGTATAAATGCACGACGCGGCGCGGCAAGCGGATTTTGCCGCAGAATATTCGCGCAGGGTCGACTAATTTTTGGGCATACTGTGGCCGCAAAACCCCTTTGCGGCGCGGTTCGCGTGAAGTATAAATCAGGCTTAAAGCCCTCAGCCAATATATGATAATTTTGCTCAATCGAGTGTGCCACACACAATAATCTCAAATAGTGTTAATGTTTTTCACTCCACAATATCTTTATGATTTAAAATTGTTTCACAATTTCGCATGATTTCACTCCAAAGCATTTTACAAAATTTTTCCAGATCCTCAAGTAGCATGAATAACTGATTAAATTCAAAAAATCATTAGATCCTAGGTAGTACTTATAAAGCAGGCAAGTCTATTTTACGAAAAATTATGCATGAAATGAGAAGCAATTTTTAGCGATTAAAGAGGTTACTATATAAATGGGGTTTACAGAGCCTAAAGTGGTATGTTTTGCACTGCAAAGCTTCGTTTGGCTGTTATTTATTCAAAATCAAGGTAATTGCTTCAGCTAAAGCGCTTTTTGTAATCGATTTACATCGACTCTATAGTTGATCTTCAAGCACAACATTTCATCAAGGGCTGATTTAGCGGGTGGGGGGCGGAGGGGACCTTTCGTCAAAAATATTTGAGCGCATTAAGGAATTGACGTGTATTTTTTGATGATTTTAGCCGTTATTATCACGATTCGTCGAATTTTTCCGGCGAATGACATTTACTGATAATTTTGTCGTTTTAAAAACATTATTTTTAACGTCAGAAGAGTGTTTTTTGTGCAGAAAAAGATTTTTTCACTTCTTGAAAGGATTTCTCGGAAACTTTTAAGCGCTTTGTGTCGATGTTTGCACTAAATTTGCGCGTTTTTATAGAAAATTTACGAAATTTTCTGCAATTTTCAATTTTTTCTAATCAGAAATGATTCGGCCTATCAAAAGATGGCAAAAAGACCGCTACTTTATGCATAATTGACGGATTTGCCAGATTTTTTACACTTTTCAGATTATGGGTTCCGCCCCTGTCAAAAAATCCTGAACCTGTCACTGCATTTCATGAAACAGATTAGAAGTCAACTTCGTTTAAATTGCTATCGTCTCTGATATTCTTGGGTGCCAAGCTACAAATCGGATTATTTTTTCAATTATGAGCATTTTCTGGATGATGTTTTTTGAATCACAACGATAGACGTTAATCGCAGATCGAATATCAGAACTACAGACAGTTTAGGCTGAAATGAACTTTTGGCGCTAAAACTATATTAGCACTAGCATTAGTGGTAGGTACTCGATTTTATATCACTTTTAGCGCATCGTTCTGGAGCGCATGAGATTCCAGGCATTTGGGAAAGATTTAAACATTTCTACCCGCTATTTGACCGTACATTTTAGAAATTCTGTTTCGCGCTCTGCGTGTTTCAGCCATCGACAAATTCGTACGGAGTAAGTTAAGAATATGGTACTTTCAGAACACTACGAAATAAACTTCAGAAAAGCGAATTTTTTTGCACAATACTTAGAACATGTTGAAAGAAAGCGCGGAAAAAAAATTTCATCCATCTATGATCAATATTACAAAAGCTATGGGTTTCGTTTATTTAGCCTCTTCTCGACCTAAGCAAGCATCTTCTCGACCTAAGTATTTAAAGATTCAAACAGCTGAATGCAGAATCACATGTAGATACCCAATTTACGTCGATATAAGCATCTATACATCGACCTTAGCATCTATACATCTACCTAAGCATCTATACATCGAACTAAGCATCTATACATCGACCTAAGCATCTATACATCGACCTAAGCATCTATACATCGACCTAAGCATCTATACATTGACCTGAGAGGGAGCGACCTCGACCTAAGCAGCTTAAAACACCTTTTCAGATATACTAAGCCTAAGCCTAAGTATATTAGAAGCAAAAAACTTAGATTTTTCTATATCTTATCAAGTAAATTCGACAAAACATGCAAAAAGATGAAAAATTTTCCTAAGTTTTTGTTTAAATTTCAAATAGCTTTTTGCGCCTTTTTTCTTTTTCCTCCTTCATTGCTATGCTTCCCTTCCATAATTTCAGCCCATATTATTTATTTCTGACAAATGTGTAAGTCCTTGGATCGAGCCGTTTAATCGTCCCACCCAACACTCAAATCGACAGTTGCCTGCAACATTGCAAATATGGCTCAGATTTTCACCAATTTTTTTCCGCGCTTCAATTTATCATGTTCTACCAGTCTGGCAAAAAATTTTGGCATTCCATATTCGTTTTGCTCCTTTTCTAAAAGTACCATATTCTTAACTTTAGCCATTCGTACATGTATATTTTAGGGCGTTAGGAGACTCTGCGGGCAGCAAAGGTCGCGATATTTATCTCCTTTGTTGAACCGAAACATACGTTTTGAATTTTCCGTTGTTTACAAACAAAAATAATAGTTAGATAATCCTCCTAAAAATATCCGCTGCCCTCCCAACAACAAATTAAGAGCTGCTGCGACAGGTATAGCTTGTCTGCCTTGTACGGTGTTTCTGAAGTGAAAATTCTCGCGTTTTCTGATAATATCTTACTTGTCTGCTTTGTATCACATCATCTTGTGAAGAACTTACCTTTATACTCCGTCTTTTCGCACAAGAATTCTACAACGTATGGAAAAAGCGTAAAATAATAAGCCTTACTACTAAAACTAGTCAGCTGCTACGAAATAGTTGTGTAAATGATTTTGTGAATATTACAAGAAGAAAGGTTTTAAAGCACAATTTACATCAGACACCATTTTGAAGATGCTGTTAAAAGACCTGCCTTTGGTGAATTTTTGTAGATTTTTGCCAATCTTTTCTATAGTTTGTTTCACATAACTTCGTGCATGAATTTTAAGAATTTTCATTGACAGTAAGCCGAGGGTTACGATGATTGTAAGTAGAACACTTACACTTTCGAAAACGTCTGCTATAGCTCATTTGACGAGAGCAGCGGTCCGATCAACCGTATGTCCCGGGTTCGAGTTCTGGTCGGAGCAGTCTTTTACACTGGGGGGCCCGATTGGAAACGGCTCGGTTCGGTGATTACTGATTCAGAGTCCAATTTTTCAAAAGGGGGACGAGGCGAGTATAAGTTGAACAATTGCATTTCGAAACCGTCTGCCATTAGCTCAGTTGGCGAGAGCAGCGGTCCGATCAACCGTATGTCTCAAGTTCGAGTCCCGGTCGCTGCGATCTTTTACAAGATTATATATCAGATAAATGCTATATCGCAATCTGTCAGTTTATTGTCAGAGATAGTTTTAAAATTTATGAACGAACTAGTGTGAAATAGACTACAGGTAAGAATGAGATATTCTGTTGTCTTTCTAAGCATCTCTTCAGTACCAAATTGTTCACAGCTTTTATGTATCGTATTCAAATCTCGAAGATGACTGCAAGGCCGAGCCACTGGTTTTCCAGATGTCAATGCGTTTTATCCCCGGTTCAAGTTTTTAGTGCCTTACGTACCTATTTAAACTAAAAAGCAACGGTTTTTGATGAAATTTTTTCAAAGTACTTAAAACTGACCAGAATATATCGATTACTTATTTCCTACGCGACTTTAGCGTTTATACCAGTTGTTGAGGCAATTTTGGACGGAAAAGCCTTGCTAACTGACCCCCTCCAGACCGTTCATGCTGTGTATTTATGGTCTTACAAACTTCTACTATCATAGGTAGCGCTATAGCGCTACGAGTTTGAACATACGTACAATATACAATCACAGCGAGTGCGAATTTTATGCCCCCCTCACAGCAACAACGGCACATTCCTGGGAGGTGTGGTTTTTTTAAAAGATATATGATAAAAAAATTAAACTTGCCATTTTTAGATTTGTTTACACTCGATACCGATTTAGTAATGAGTGTGTAAAGTGTAAAGTGAAAATTCGAATGATTTGCGGAGAGCCATTTTTAAAATTTTGCGCTTGGTTTGCAGGTTACGAATCTGACTTTAAAATTTCTTTACTATCAATGGTTGTTGCGCAAGAGTGTAAAGTATACGGTTTTTTACTGTTTGCCTGTTAAGGGGGTTACCAAACTCACTTTTGCATTCTGTTCAGTCTGTTTGGTTTTAAAATATAGACAATTAAAAACTCTATATGGGTATTTTTTAACTTTTTTCCAAAAAAGCGATAGCTTGTAAATAAATAGACTGTTTAGTGTAAAGAGTCTAGGGCGGAAAAAATATCTTATTCTGCTAAGCTATTTTCACCCAGAGCGTTGCGAATTAAAATGTTTTTAAACAATGGTCTCCGTAATGTCAGAATAACGAATCTGACCCTCAAACTTTTCTACAGCCGGTGGTTGTTGAACTGCGACAAGGTGAAGTTTCAATTATTCACATGTTTGCTAATAATAATATATAACTCCACATGGCATCTTGTTTGAAAGCGCAAGTGGTTGTCGTGTACCTATGATGGTCTGTTTCACATAACTTTTAGACAAGACAACGAAAATATTTATTGTCCAGAAAAATGCACGAAATTTGGTAAAACACGAATACATGATGAAACAGCGACTGAACAAAAGGACATACAGATCACGAGTGTGATACAACTAGGTATGCCCCGACAATAAAACTGTAAAATCAATAATTCTTTTTGAACAAACAAAGGTAGGAGAAGCGACTATTTGATCAGGTAAAAAGTTCCAAATTTTCAAATAGCGCTGGGAAAAGTCGTTTCGTGCACAAATTCTAAGGATTTTCATTGACAGTAAGCCGAGGGTTACGATAATTATATGTATATCAGGATCAATGCTATAATCGCAATCTGTCAGCTTATTGTCGGTGATTTTTTTTAAATTTATGACCGAAGTTGTGTGAAAGAGACTATAGTTGTTGTATGCAGTGTGGAAAATAGGATGAAGGATTCGATTCGTCTGAAAACGGCTCTTTCTCCGGTTTTTTAAAATTCTATTGACAAAACCATGAATCTTTACGTGACTTATTGGTCTTTTCAGGTTAAGTAACCGGCTGTCTTCTTCATTTGATCGTTTAGTGAAACTCCAGATTTAGGTTTACTATTTAATTTTAGGGTCAGTATTTTATGTTGCAATATGCCTTGCTGTAAATGTAAAGAAAAATTATCCATTTCCGTTTTTTTTGTTTCCCCCGATTAGTAATGAGCGTGTAAAGTTTTACTGTAGTGTTATAACATATAGCTTTTTAAAATTTTGGTCGGTCACACGACTTTCCTAATTCAGTTTTGCATTCTATTTCGTCTGGCTTTTTATAAAATGTAGACTATTGAATAAGCTCAAAACTGCCTTTTTATTTTTTGAAAAGTGACTTACTCTCAAGGAGCAGTGTAAAGAGGGTAAAGAATCTGATGACGGAAAAACACATTTTGGCCTCTTTTTTGTCTGCCAAACTCAAATTATGAGTCCCAAAAAATTATTTTAGCAGAAATGTGCTACGACTCAGGGGCTACTTTTGACTTACCAGCAAACTTTTTTACACTTAATACGGAGTTAAGATATAGGGTTTTAAACTTTACACTCTAGTAGATGGTTTAAAAAACAAGTTGTCCGGATTAATCCGCCAACTTCTCCGACTTTGAGTCAGGACTAATTGAACAGAATAAAAATAAAGTGCGTTCTAGGGGCTACACGTCGCAGCAAAGCGCGTTTAAAAACTTAATATTGAGTTACTTCTGGAGGTGTAAAGTTCGAAATCAGGGGTGCAACATTAAAAAACACGTTTTTTCCTTTTTTGATTGGTAAATATCTCAAATAGGATGCAGAACGAAAGTTTTTCACACAAATTTATTACGATCCAAAGGCTACAAACTGGCTTGAATCGAATTTCTTTACACCCACTGGGGAGTTAGGTTCAGATTTTTAAAGTTTGCCATGTGATGGATTGTGGAAAAATGCATTTTTGTCATTTTTTCTCTCGCCAATTTCTCAATTTAGAAGTCGAGAAAAGTCGACTGAAATAAAAATAAAGAACTTTCTTAGGGGTATACGTCATAGCAAATTGAGTTTATTAACATCAACATTGAGCTTTTTCCGGAGGTGTTAAGTCAAAAGTTGGGATGTTAAACGTGTTTCTGTCTTTTTTCTGCCAACTTTTCCGGTTATGAGTCCGGGCATGACCACAAGTCTAAAATTGTACCGGGAATCAAGCGTCATACGTCGGTGGGTGTGCTTGTTTACACCTGACAGTGGTGTAAAGCGATTACATCTAATATTTATTTGTCTCCAGACCATTGTGGAAGAGTTAATTTTTTCATAGATATTAATCGTAATATCAGAGTAATATCAGAATTACGAATCTGACTAAGATCTTCTTTATACTCGGCGATTTCGTATAGTTTACACTGAATTAAACTTAAGTTCTAGAGCGTTGTGTAAACTTAATTTTCTATCAAAATGTTCTATGTAACGTAAGACTCACGAATCTCACTGTTATTTTCTCCACACACACAGTAGTTGTGTAAAGTTTTTACTAATCATTTATTGTCGATGGCTTAACTTTACACTCAGATTTATTTTACTTCCAGAGTGTTGCAAAACGGGAATTTTTCGAAATATGTTGCGTAAGGTCAAGATTACGAATTTGACTCTTTGTTTTCTTAACACCAAGTAGTTGTGTAAAGTTTACACATAAAATTAACTTTAGTTTTAGAGCGTTACAAGAGCTTAATTTTTCTAAATTTTTATGTAACGTGAGGATTACGAATTTGAGAGTAAATGTTTTTTATAACCAGTAGTTGCATGAAGCTTACGCTGAAAAGATTTTTTTGTTTCAATAAGGCAATCTTGTCTTGTTTAAAAAAGATGATGCTGAATTTCAAAACAATATTGTTCGCGCGTGGCTGAGCTGTTGTCATTATTGTGGTATGTTACTGTATGTGTTTACTGACTGATTTACTCAAATCATGCTAATTAAAAGCAGGGTACTAGCAAAGGAAAATGCTCTGATTGAACAAAAAGGACAAATATACTCGGAAGTACGCATCATTAGGACATAAAAGGAGGGGACTAGGGAAAAGTTACGTATGTTTGCCTGTGAAAGGTTTAAGAATTACTGAAAAATTAGACTTCCGCTAAAAAACGCAAAAAATCGAAGTATATTCTGCGGCTTCTGAAAAAAGCGTCCTTATAAAAAACAGTTGATTGGTTGAGAAAAGAGATTATGAGAGAGGCGTTGATGTCTATAATCGATTCAATGTCTTTCCAATATATAATTTCTCTTTCAATATCTATTATATATAATAAATTATTATAATATATTATATTATAATAATACCAATATTTCCTTAATCGTCAATGGCGTCGTAACGTAACTGAATCATATAACACGCACTTCATCTTGTTGGATTATTGCCCCACAGCAATGCTGTCATGCATGTAGCGTAAGAATGCACGTTATGTCGTTCTTTGATTAGTGATCGCTTCTTTTCTAGGATGAGCTATTAACGTTATTGTGAGACGCACGGAAGTGCGTCGCACCTCTTAGAAGACGTCCGTGACGTAGTGTTAAACTCTAGCGTGACGTCACGTTAGTGTGGCACTTCGTGCGTCTCTATATGAATAGCGAAAAACATTTGGCTAGCCAGGACTCGAACTCTGAGCTTCCTGGTTACCGGCCAAGCCCAGGTCAGTAAATTGTTCTGTCAGAGCTAGCACCTGAACCAGTGGGTATTTTTTTATGGTTTTTTTAAAAGATGGGGTACCTAATGTAGATGATGCGGCCGTTTTTTTCGCATTCGACCGATAGTTCCTTATTTTTCGCATTTTTCACCCTTTTTTTACTGCGTTTTCGCTCCAGCTTCGACTATTCTCCGCAATTTTGGCCGGATAGCAATAAAATTTATACTATCAGAAAGAGAATGTTTTTGTCTCAAAAGACCTCTTTTTTAGTATTGAAGTTGAGTATTAAGAGATTTATTCAGCTTTAAAAGCTAAACGTCATTGAAGACGATAACGTAGGACGAGATGATTTGGCCTAATAGAGGCTGATTTAAGCGCAGGGAGATCAGCCTGATAGAGGCTGATTTAAGCAATAAGCACTTGTGTGCATTACGTAACCGTGTTATGCTATCAGCGCATGTGTTGTTAGTTTGACTGCAACTGCGCGTATTAGCGACTCACTGCGCATTTAATGTAACAGGTAGGTACAGATCCACCAGAAAAACTGCTGAAAGACCCACTATCAATAGACTCATCAAAAACAGATGCTGATTCGAGCAATAGGTACTCGCGTGCCTTAGGTATCCGTGTTATATTATCAGCGCGTGTATTATGCTGGTATGATTGTAACGGCGCGTATCAGATACTCAGTGCGCATTTAATTACCAGCTAGGTACGTAAAAAGGTAGACCCACCGGAAAAAACTGCTGGAAGACCCACTCATCAATAGACCAACCAATGAAAGAGGCTGATTCAAGCAATAGGCACTTGCGGGTGATGTCTCAACAGCCCCACCAGTCCCAACAGCTCCACCGTCCCAACAACCCCACCCGTCCCAACAGCCACAACAAAAATCCCAACAGCCCCACCGTCCCAACAGCCCCACCAATCCCAACAGCCCATCGTCCCAACAGCCCAACCAATCCCAACAGCCCCACCATCCCGACAGCCCCACCAAAAATCCCAACAACCCCACCCGTCCCAACAACCTCCACCAGTCCCAACAGCCCCACCAGTCCCAACAGCCCCACCGTCCCAACAGCCCCACCAAAAATCCCAACAGCCCCACCCGTCCCAACAGCCCCACCAGTCCCAACCGCCCCATCGTCCCAACAGCCCCACCGTCCCAACAGCCCCACCATCCCAACAGCTCCCAACAATCCCAACAGCCCCACCGTCCCAACAGCCCCACCAATAATCCCAACAACCCCACCCGTCCCAACAGCCCCACCAGTACCAACAGCCTCACCCGTCCCAACAACCCCCACCAGTCCCAACAGCCCCACCGTCCCAACAGTCTCACCAAAAATCCCAACAGCCCACCCGTCCCAACAGCCCCAACAGTCGCAATAGCCCCACCGTCCCAACAGCCCCACCAATAATCCCCACAGCCCCACCATAGTCCCAACAGCCTCACCCGTCCCAACAGCCCCCACCAGTCCCAACAGCCCCACCTGTCCCAACAGCCCCACCAAAAATCCCAACAGCCCACCCGGTCCCAACAACCCCACCAGTCCCAACAGCCCCACCGTCCCAACAGCCCCACCAATAATCCCAACAGCCCCACCAGTCAACGCCAACAGCCCCACCCAGTCCCAACAGCCCACCAACCAAGTCCCAACAGCCCCACCGTCCCAACAGCCCCACCAAAATCCCAACAGCCCCACCTGTCCCAACAGCCCCACCAGTCCCAACAGCCCCACCGTCCCAACAGCCCCACCAAATCCCAACAGCCCCACCGTCCCAACAGCCCCACCAATAATCCCAACAGCCCCACCCGTCCCAACAGCCCCACCAGTCCCAACAGCCTCACCCGTCCCAACAACCCCACCAGTCCCAACAGCCCCACCGTCCCAACAGCCCCACCAAAATCCCAACAGCCCCACCTGTCCCAACAGCCCCACCAGTCCCAACAGCCCCACCTATCCCAACAGCCCCACCAAAAATCCCAACAGCCCCACCGTCCCAACAGCCCCACCAATAATCCCAACAGCCCCACCTGTCCCACCCAACAGCCCCACCAGTCCCAACAGCCTCACCCGTCCCAACAACCCCCACCAGTCCCAACAGCCCCACCGTCCCAACAGCCCCACCAATAATCCCAACAGCCCCACCCGTCCCAACAGCCCCACCAGTCCCAACAGCCCCACCAATAATCCCAACAGCCCCACCTGTCCCAACAACCCCACCGTCCCAACAGCCCCACTAATAATCCCAACAGCCCCACTTGTCTCAACAGCCCCACCAGTCCCAACAGCCTCACCCGTCCCACCAACCCCCACCAGTCCCAACAGCCCCACCTGTCCCAACAGCCCCACCAAAAATCCCAACAGCCCCACCCGTCCCAACAGCCCCACCAGTCCCAACAGCCCCACCGTCCCAACAGCCCCACCAATAATCCCAACAGCCCCACCAGTCCCAACAGCCTCACCATGTCCCAACAACCCCCACCAGTCCCAACAGCCCCACCTGTCCCAACAGCCCCACCAAAAATCCCAACAGCCCCACCCGTCCCAACAGCCCCACCAGATCCCAACAGCCCCACCGTCCCAACAGCCCCACCAGTCCCAACAGCCCCACCAGAATCCCAACAGCCCCACCAGTCCCAACAGCCCCACCAATAATCCTAACAGCCCCACCAGTCCCAACAGCCCCACCAGTCCCAACAGCCCCACCAGTCCCAACAGCCCCACCAATGATCCCAACAGCCCCACCAATCCCAACAGCCCCACCATCCCAACAGCCCCACCAAAAATCCCAACAGCCCCACCACGTCCCAACAACCCCCACCAGTCCCAACAGCCCCACCGTCCCAACAGCCCCACCAATCCCAACAGCCCCACCAATAATCCCAACAGCCCCACCAGTCCCAACAGCCCCACCAGTCCCAACAGCCCCACCAAAATCCCAACAGCCCCACCTGTCCCAACAGCCCCACCATCCCAACAGCCCCACCAAAAATCCCAACAGCCCCACCAGTCCCAACAGCCCCACCAATAATCCCAACAGCCCCACCATCCCAACAGCCCCACCAATCCCAACAGCCCCACCTGTCCCAACAACCCCCACCAGTCCCAACAGCCCCACCGTCCCAACAGCCCCACCAATAATCCCAACAGCCCCACCCATCCCAACAGCCCCACCAGTCCCAACAGCCCCACCGTCCCAACAGCCCCACCAAAAATCCCAACAGCCCACCCGTCCCAACAGCCCCACCAGTCCCAACAGCCCCACCAGTCCCAACAGCCCCACCTGAATCCCAACAGCCCCACCAAAATCCCAACAGCCCCACCAGTCCCAACAGCCCCACCTAGTCCCAACAGCCCCACCAGTCCCAACAGCCCCACCGTCCCAACAGCCCCACCAATAATCCCAACAGCCCCACCTGTCTCAACAGCCCCACCAGTCCCAACAGCCCCACCTGTCCCAACAGCCCCCACCAGTCCCAACAGCCCCACCGTCCCAACAGCCCCACCAATAATCCCAACAGCCCCACCTGTCCCAACAGCCCCACCAGTCCCAACAGCCCCACCGTCCCAACAGCCCCACCAATAATCCCAACAGCCCCACCAGTCCCAACAGCCCCACCAGTCCCAACAGCCCCACCAAGTCCCAACAGCCCCACCATCCCAACAGCCCCATCAAAATCCCAACAGCCCCACCCGTCCCAACAGCCCCACCAGTCCCAACAGCCCCACCGTCCCAACAGCCCCACCAGTCCCAACAGCCCCACCAATAATCCCAACAGCCCCACCGTCCCAACAGCCCCACCAATAATCCCAACAGCCCCACCTGTCCTAACAGCCCCACCAGTCCCAACAGCCCCACCAATCCCAACAGCCCCATCGTCCCAACAGCCCAACCAATCCCAACAGCCCCACCAATCCCAACAGCCCCACCAAATCCCAACAGCCCCACCTGTCCCAACAACCCCCACCAGTCCCAACAGCCCCACTAGTCCCAACAGCCCCACCAGTCCCAACAGCCCCACCAAAAATCCCAACAGCCCCACCCGTCCCAACAGCCCCACCAGTCCCAACAGCCCCACCTGTCCCAACAGCCCCACCAGTCCCAACAGCCCCACCAATCCCAACAGCCTCACCAAAATCCCAACAGCCCCACCGTCCCAACAGCCCCACCAATAATCCCAACAGCCCCACCCGTCCCAACAGCCCCACCAGTCCCAACAGCCTCACCCGTCCCAACAACCCCCACCAGTCCCAACAGCCCCACCAGTCCCAACAGCCCCACCAGTCCCAACAGCCCCACCAAAAATCCCAACAGCCCCACCCGTCCCAACAACCCCCACCAGTCCCAACAGCCCCACCGTCCCAACAGCCCCACCAAAATCCCAACAGCCTCACCCGTCCCAACAGCCCCACCAGTCCCAACAGCCCCACCGTCCCAACAGCCCCACCGTTCCAACAGCCCCACCAATAATCCCAACAGCCCCACCAGTCCCAACAGCCCCACCAAAATCCCAACAGCCCCACCTGTCCCAACAACCCCACCAGTCCCAACAGCCCCACCAATAATCCCAACAGCCCCACTTGTCTCAACAGCCCCACCAGTCCCAACAGCCTCACCCGTCCCAACAACCCCCACCAGTCCCAACAGCCCCACCGTCCCAACAGCCCCACCAAAAATCCCAACAGCCCCACCTGTCCCAACAGCCCCACCAGTCCCAACAGCCCCACCGTCCCAACAGCCCCACCAATAATCCCAACAGCCCCACCAATCCCAACAGC
Source organism: Mermis nigrescens (assembly GCA_036768485.1). Taxonomy (NCBI): domain Eukaryota; kingdom Metazoa; phylum Nematoda; class Enoplea; order Mermithida; family Mermithidae; genus Mermis; species Mermis nigrescens. The sequence goes on from JAVLUZ010000501.1 coordinate 29,034, forward strand.
CCCACCCGTCCCAACAGCCCCACCAGTCCCAACAGCCCCACCAGTCCCAACAGCCCCACCAACAATCCCAACAGCCACACCCGTCCCAACAGCCCCACCAGTCCCAACAGCCCCACCTGTCCCAACAGCCCCACCAGTCCCAACAGCCCCACCGTCCCAACAGCCCCACCAATAATCCCAACAGCCCCACCAGTCCCAACAGCCCCACCAGTCCCAACAGCCCCCACCAGTCCCAACAGCCCCACCAGTCCCAACAGCCCCACCGTCCCAACAGCCCCACCAATAATCCCAACAGTCCCACCTGTCCCAACAGCCCCACCAACAATCCCAACAGCCCCACCTGTCCCAACAACCCCCACCCATCCCAACAGCCCCACCAGTCCCAACAGCCTCACCCGTCCCAACAACCCTCACCAGTCCCAACAGCCCCACCAGTCCCAACAGCCCCACCGTCCCAACAGCCCCACCAATAATCCCAACAGCCCCACCGTCCCAACAGCCCCACCAATAATCCCAACAGCCCCACCAGTCCCAACAGCCCCACCGTCCCAACAGCCCCACCAATAATCCCAACAGCCCCACTTGTCTCAACAGCCCCACCAGTCCCAACAGCCTCACCCGTCCCAACAACCCCCACCAGTCCCAAAAGCCCCACTGTCCCAACAGCCCCACCAAAAATCCCAACAGCCCCACCCGTCCCAACAGCCCCACCAGTCCCAACAGCCCCACCTGTCCCAACAGCCCCACCGTCCCAACAGCCCCACCAATAATCCCAACAGCTCCCACCGTCCCAACAGCCCCACCAATAATCCCAACAGCCCCACCAGTCCCAACAGCCCCACCGTCCCAACAGCCCCACCAATCCCAACAGCCCCACCTGTCCCAACAGCCCCACCAGTCCCAACAGCCCCACCTGTCTCAACAGCCCCACCAGTCCCAACAGCCCCACTGTCCCAACAGCCCCACCAAAAATCCCAACAGCTCCACCCGTCCCAGCAGCCCCACCAGTCCCAACAGCCCCACCGTCCTAACAGCCCCACCAATAATCCCAACAGCCCCACCAGTCCCAACAGCCCCACCCGTCCCAACAACCCCCACCAGTCCCAACAGCCCCACCGTCCCAACAGCCCCACCAATAATCCCAACAGCCCCACTTGTCTCAACAGCCCCACCAGTCCCAACAGCCTCACCCGTCCCACCAACCCCCACCAGTCCCAAAAGCCCCACTGTCCCAACAGCCCCACCAAAAATCCCAACAGCCCCACCCGTCCCAGCAGCCCCACCAGTCCCAACAGCCCCACCGTCCCAACAGCCCCACCAATAATCCCAACAGCCCCACCAGATCCCAACAGCCCCACCCAGTCCCAACAGCCCCACCAGTCCCAACAGCCCCACCGTCCCAACAGCCCCACCAAAATCCCAACAGCCCACCAGTCCCAACAGCCCCACCAGTCCCAACAGCCCCACCGTCCCAACAGCCCCACCAATCCCAACAGCCCCACCGTCCCAACAGCCCCACCAATAATCCCAACAGCCCCACCTGTCCCAACAGCCCCACCAGTCCCAACAGCCCCACCGATCCCAACAGCCCCACCAATAATCCCAACAGCCCCACCAGTCCCAACAGCCCCACCGTCCCAACAGCCCCACCAATAATCCCAACAGCCCCACTTGTCTCAACAGCCCCACCAGTCCCAACAGCCTCACCCGTCCCAACAACCCCCACCAGTCCCAAAAGCCCCACCGTCCCAACAGCCCCACCAAAAATCCCAACAGCCCCACCCGTCCCCAACAGCCCCACCAGTCCCAACAGCCCCACCGTCCCAACAGCCCCACCAATAATCCCAACAGCCCCACCCGTCCCAACAGCCCCACCAGTCCCAACAGCCCCACCAGTCCCAACAGCCCCACCAAAATCCCAACAGCCCCACCCATCCCAACAGCCCCACCGTCCCAACAGCCCCACCATATCCCAACAGCCCCACCTGTCCCAACAGCCCCACCAATAATCCCAACAGCCCCACCCGTCCCAACAGCCCCACCAATAATCCCAACAGCCCCACCTGTCCCAACAGCCCCACCATAGTCCCAACAGCCCCACCCAATCCCAACAGCCCACCAGTCCCAACAGCCCCACCGTCCCAACAGCCCCACCCATCCCAACAGCCCCACCAAAATCCCAACAGCCCCACCAGTCCCAACAGCCCCACCAGTCCCAACAGCCCCACCTAGTCCCAACAGCCCCACCAGTCCCAACAGCCCCACCAGTCCCAACAGCCCCACCAAAAATCCCAACAGCCCCACCTGTCCCAACAGCCCCACCAGTCCCAACAGCCCCACCGTCCCAACAGCCCCACCAATAATCCCAACAGCCCCACCAATAATCCCAACAGCCCCACCAGTCCCAACAGCCCCACCAATAATCCCAACAGCCCCACCATGTCCCAACAGCCCCACCAGTCCCAACAGCCCCACCAATCCCAACAGCCCCACCGTCCCAACAGCCCCAACAACAATCCCAACAGCCCCACCATCCCAACAGCCCCACCAAAAATCCCAACAGCCCCACCCAGTCCCAACAGCCCCACCAGTCCCAACAGCCTCCACCTGTCCCAACAACCCCACCAGTCCCAACAGCCCCACCAATAATCCCAACAGCCCCACCAATCCCAACAGCCCCACCAGTCCCAACAGCCCCACCGTCCCAACAGCCCCACCAATAATCCCAACAGCCCCACCAATCCCAACAGCCCCACCAAAATCCCAACAGCCCCACCGTCCCAACAGCCCCACCAATAATCCCAACAGCCCCACCAAAATCCCAACAGCCCCACCAATAATCCCAACAGCCCCACCAGAATCCCAACAGCCCCACCAGTCCCAACAGCCTCCACCAGTCCCAACAGCCCCACCGTCCCAACAGCCCCACCAATAATCCCAACAGCCCCACCAGTCCCAACAGCCCCACCAGTCCCAACAGCCCCACCGTCCCAACAGCCCCACCAATAATCCCAACAGCCCCACCAATCCCAACAGCCCCACCAGTCCCAACAGCCCCACCGTCCCAACAGCCCCACCAGTATCCTAACAGCCCCACCACTAATCCCAACAGCCCCACCGTCCCAACAGCCCCACCAATAATCCCAACAGCCCCACCAGTCCCAACAGCCCCACCAGTCCCAACAGCCCCACCAATAATCCCAACAGCCCCACTTGTCCCAACAGCCCCACCAGTCCCAACAGCCCCACCCGTCCCAACAGCCCCCACCAGTCCCAACAGCCCCACCGTCCCAACAGCCCCACCAAAATCCCAACAGCCCCACCCGTCCCAACAGCCCCACCAGTCCCAACAGCCCCACCGTCCCAACAGCCCCACCAATAATCCCAACAGCCCCACCAATCCCAACAGCCCCACCCGTCCCAACAACCCCACCAGTCCCAACAGCCCCACCAACGTCCCAACAGCCCCATCAAAAATCCCAACAGCTCCACCACAGTCCCAACAGCCCCACCAAAATCCCAACAGCCCCACCGTCCCAACAGCCCCACCAAAGTCCCAACAGCCCCACCCGTCCCAACAGCCCCACCAGTCCCAACAGCCCCAACCAAAGTCCCAACAGCCCCACCAACCGTCCCAACAGCCCCACCATCCCAACCAGTCCCAACAGCCCCACCGTCCCAACAGCCCCACCAATAATCCCAACAGCCCCACTTGTCTCAACAGCCCCACTAGTCCCAACAGCCCCACCTGTCCCAACAATCCCCACCAGTCCCAACAGCCCCACCGTCCCAACAGCCCCACCAAAAATCCCAACAGCCCCACCCATCCCACCAGTCCCAACAGCCCCACCAGTCCCAACAGCCCCACCGTCCCAACAGCCCCACCAATAATCCCAACAGCCCCACCATCCCAACAGCCCCACCAAGTCCCAACAGCCCCACCAGTCCCAACAGCCCCACCAGTCCAACAGCCCACCAGTCCCAACAGCCCCACCAGTCCCAACAGCCCCACCGTCCCAACAGCCCCACCAATAATCCCAACAGCCCCACCTGTCCCAACAGCCCCACCAATGATCCCAACAGCCCCACCTGTCCCAACAGCCCCACCGTCCCAACAACCTCCACCAGTCCCAACAACCCCACCGTCGCAACAGCCCCACCAATAATCCAACAGCCCCACCAATCTTAACAGCCCAACCAGTCCCAACAGCCCCACCGTCCCAACAGCCCCACCAATAATCCCAGCAGCCCCGCCAATCCCAACAGCCCCACCAATCCCAACAGCCCCATTGTCCCAACAGCCCCAGCAAAAATCCCAACAGCCCCACCAGAATCCCAACAGCTCCACCAAAAATCCCAACAGCCCCACCAAAATCCCAACAGCTCCACTTGTCCCAACAACCTCCACCAGTCCCAACAGCCCCACCGTCCCAACAGCCCCACCAATAATCCAACAGCCCCACCAATCTTAACAGCCCCACCAGCCCCAACAGCCCCACCGTCCCAACAGCCCCACCAATAATCCCAACAGCCCCGCCAATCCCAACAGCCCCACCAATCCCAACAGCCCCATTGCCCCACAGCCCCAGCACAAAATCCCAACAGCCCCACCAAAAATTCCAACAGCTCCACCTGTCCCACCAGTCCCAACAGCCCCACCGTCCCAACAGCCCCACCAATAATCCTAACAGCCCCACCTGTCCCAAAAGCCCCACCAATCCCTACAGCCCCACTGTCCCAACAGCCCCACCAATAATTCCAACAGCCCCACCCATCTTAACAGCCCCACCAGTCCCAACAGCCCCACTGTCCCAACGGCCCCACCAAAAATCCCAACAGCCCCACCCGTCCCACCAGTCCCAACAGCCCCACCCGTCCCACCAGTCCCAACAGCCCCACCGTCCCAACAGCCCCACCAATAATCCTAACAGCCCCACCCATCTCAACAGCCCCACCAGTCCCAACAGCCCCACCAGTCCCAACAGCCCCAACAATCATAACAGCCCCACTAATCCCAACAGCCCCACCATCCCAACAGCCCCACCAAAAATCCCAACAGCCCCACCTGTCTTAACAGCCCCACCAGTCCCAACAGCCCCACCGTCCCAACAGCCCCACCAGTCCCAACAGCCCCACCGTCCCAACAGCCCTACCAAATCCCAACAGCCCCACCCATCCCACAGCAATCCCATACAGCCCCACCGTCCCAACAGCCCCACCAATAATCCCAACAGCCCCACCCAGTCCCAACAGCCCCACCAGTCCCAACAGCCCCACCGTCCCAACAGCCCCACCAATAATCCCAACAGCCCCACCAATCCCAACAGCCCCACCAATCCCAACAGCCCCACCAAAATCCCAACAGCCCCACCCGTCCCAACAGCCCCACCAGTCCCAACAGCCCCACCTGTCCCAACAGCCCCACCAATAATCCCAACAGCCCCACCAGTCCCAACAGCCCCACCAGTCCCAACAGCCCCACCAAAATCCCAACAGCCCCACCAGTCCCAACAGTCCCACCGTCCCAACAGCCCCACCAATCCCAACAGCCCCACCAATCCCAACAGCCCCACTGTCCCAACAGCCCCACCAATAATCCCAACAGCCCCACCAAATCCCAACAGCCCCACCAAAAATCCCAACAGCCCCACCAAAAATTCCAACAGCCCCACTCGTCCCAACAACCTCCACCAGTCCCAACAACCCCACCGTCCCAACAGCCCCACCAATAATCCCAACAGCCCCACCAATCTCAACAGCCCCACCAGTCCCAACAGCCCCACCGTCCCAACAGCCCCACCAATAATCCCAACAGCCCCACCAATCCCAACAGCCCCACCAATCCCAACAGCCCCACTGTCCCAACAGCCCCACCAAAATCCCAACAGCCCCACCAATCCCAACAGCCCCACCAAAAGTCCCAACAGCCCCACCAGTCCCAACAGCCCCACCAATAATCCCAACAGCCCCACCTGTCTCAACAGCCCCATTAGTCCCAACAGCCCCACCTGTCCCAACAACCCCCACCAGTCCCAACAGCCCCACTTGTCCCAACAGCCCCACCAATAATCCCAACAGCCCCACCCGTCCCACCAGTCCCAACAGCCCCACCAGTCCCAACAGCCCCACCGTCCCAACAGCCCCACCAATAATCCCAACAGCCCCACCCATCTCAACAGCCCCACCAGTCCCAACAGCCCCACCAGTCCCAACAGCCCCACCAATTCCCAACAACCCCACCGTCCCAACAGCCCCACCAATAATCCCAACAGCCCCACTTGTCCTAACAGCCCCACCAGTCCCAACAGCCCCACCCGTCCCAACAGCCCCACCAGTCCCAACAGCCCCACCGTCCCAACAGCCCCACCAACAATTCCAACAGCTCCACTCGTCCGAACAACCTCCACCAGTCCCAACAACCCCACCGTCCCAACAGCCCCACCAATAATCCAACAGCCCCACCAATCTTAACAGCCCCACCAGTCCCAACAGCCCCACCGTCCCAACAGCCCCACCAATAATCCCAACAGCCCCGCCAATCCCAACAGCCCCACCAATCCCAACAGCCCCATTGTCCCAACAGCCCCAGCAAAAATCCCAACAGCCCCACCAAAAATCCCAACAGCTCCACCAAAAATCCCAACAGCCCCACCAAAAATTCCAACAGCTCCACTTGTCCCAACAACCTCCACCAGTCCCAACAACCCCACCGTCCCAACAGCCCCACCAATAATCCAACAGCCCCACCAATCTTAACAGCCCCACCAGTCCCAACAGCCCCACCGTCCCAACAGCCCCACCAATAATCCCAACAGCCCCGCCAATCCCAACAGCCCCACCAATCCCAACAGCCCCATTGTCCCAACAGCCCCACCAATAATCCTAACAGCCCCACCCATCTCAACAGCCCCACCAGTCCCAACAGCCCCACCGTCCCAACAGCCCCACCAATAATCCCAACAGCCCCACCAATCCCAACAGCCCCACCAATCCCAACAACTCCACTGTCCCAACAGCCCCGCCAAAATCCCAACAGCCCCATCAAAAATCCCAACAGCTCCACCAAAAATCCCAACAGCCCCACCAAAAATCCCAACAGCCCCACCATCCCAACAGCCCCACCAAAAATCCCAACAGCCCCACCCGTCTCAACAGCCCCACCAGTCCCAACAGCCCCACCGTCCCAACAGCCCCACCAATAATCCCAACAGCCCCACCAATCCCAACAGCCCCACCAATCCCAACAACTCCACTGTCCCAACAGCCCCGCCAAAAATCCCAACAGCCCCATCAAAAATCCCAACAGCTCCACCAAAAATCCCAACAGCCCCACCAAAAATCCCAACAGCCCCACCATCCCAACAGCCCCACCAAAAATCCCAACAGCCCCACCCGTCTTAACAGCCCCACCAGTCCTAACAGCCCCAACCGTCCCAACTGCCCCAACCGTCCCAACAACCCCCAACAGTCTCAACATCCCCACCGTCCTAACAGCCCCACCAATAATCCCAACAGCCCCACTTGTCTCAACAGCCCCATTAGTCCCAACAGCCTCACCTGTCCCAACAATCCCCACCAGTCCCAAAAGCCCCACTGTCCCAACAGCACCACCAAAAATCCTAACAGCCCCACCCGTCCCACCAGTCCCAACAGCCCCACCATCTTAACAGCCCACCAGTCCCAACAGCCCCACCGTCCCAACAGCCCCACCAATAATCCCAACAGCCCCACCAATCCCAACAGCCCCACCAAGTCCCAACAGCCCCACTGTCCCAACAGCCCCACCAATAATCCTAACAGCCCCACCCATCCCAACAGCCCCACCAGTCCCAACAGCCCCACCAGTCCCAACAGCCCCACCAATAATCCCAACAGCCCCACTTGTCCCAACAGCCCCACCAGTCCCAACAGCCCCACCCGTCCCAACAGCCCCACCGAACAACAGCCCCACCAGTCCCAACAACCCCACCGTCCCAACAGCCCCACCAATAATCCCAACAGCCCCACCAATCTCAACAGCCCCACCAGTCCCAACAGCCCCACCGTCCCAACAGCCCCACCAGTCCCAACAGCCCCACTGTCCCAACAGCCCCACCAATAATCCCAACAGCCCCACCAATCCCAACAGCCCCACCAGTCCCAACAGCCCCACACAGTCCCAACAGCCCCACCAAAAATCCCAACAGCCCCACCAAAAATCCCAACAGCCCCACCAAAATCCCAACAGCCCCACCTAGTCCCAACAGCCTCCACCAGTCCCAACAACCCCACCGTCCCAACAGCCCCACCAATAATCCCAACAGCCCCACCAGTCTTAACAGCCCCACCAGTCCCAACAGCCCCAACCGTCCCAACAACCCCCACCAGATCCCAACAGCCCCACCGTCCCAACAGCCCCACCAATAATCCCAACAGCCCCACCAATCCCAACAGCCCCACCAATCCCAACAGCCCCACCTGTCCCAACAGCCCCAGCCAATAATCCCAACAGCCCCACCAAGAATCCCAACAGCTCCACCCGTCCCAACAGCCCCACCAGTCCCAACAGCCCCACCGTCCCAACAGCCCCACCAATAATCCCAACAGCCCCACCCGTCCCAACAGCCCCACCAGTCCCAACAGCCCCACTGTCCCAACAGCCCCACCATCATCCCAACAGCCCCACCGTCCCAACAGCCCCACCAATAATCCCAACAGCCCCACCTGTCCCAACAGCCCCACCAGTCCCAACAGCCCCACCAATCCCAACAGCCCCACCAGTCCCAACAGCCCCACCAGTCCCAACAGCCCCACCCAATCCCAACAGCCCCACCAAGTCCCAACAGCCCCACCAGTCCCAACAGCCCCACCGTCCCAACAGCCCCACCAATAATCCCAACAGCCCCACCAGTCCCAACAGCCCCACCAGTCCCAACAGCCCCACCAGTCCCAACAGCCCCACCAGTCCCAACAGCCCCACCATCCCAACAGCCCCACCAATCCCAACAGCCCCACCGTCCCAACAGCCCCACCAATAATCCCAACAGCCCCACCTGTCCCAACAGCCCCACCAGTCCCAACAGCCCCACCCGTCCCAACAGCCCCCACCAGTCCCAACAGCCCCACCGTCCCAACAGCCCCACCGAAATCCCAACAGCCCCACCAAAATCCCAACAGCCCCACCAGTCCCAACAGCCCCACCATAATCCCAACAGCCCCACCAGTCCCAACAGCCCCACCGTCCCAACAGCCCCACCAATAATCCCAACAGCCCCACCTAGTCCCAACAGCCCCACCAGTCCCAACAGCCCCACCCATCTCAACAGCCCCACCAGTCCCAACAGCCCCACCGTCCCAACAGCCCCACCAATAATCCCAACAGCCCCACCTGTCCCAACAGCCCCACCAGTCCCAACAGCCCCACCGTCCTAACAGCCCCACCAATAATCCCAACAGCCCCACCAATAGTCCCAACAGCTCCACCAGTCCCAACAGCCCCACCAATCCCAACAGCCCCACCGTCCCAACAGCCCCACCAAAAATCCCAACAGCCCCACCAGTCCCAACAGCCCCACCAGTCCCAACAGCCCCACCGTCCCAACAGCCCCACCAATCCCAACAGCCCCACCATCCCAACAGCCCCACCAGTCCCAACAGCCCCACCATGTCCCAACAGCCCCACCAAAGTCCCAACAGCCCCACCAATCCCAACAGCCCCACTCGTCCCAACAGCCCCACCAAGTCCCAACAGCCCCACCAGTCCCAACAGCCCCACCAAAAATCCCAACAGCCCCACCCAAGTCCCAACAGCCCCACCAGTCCCAACAGCCCCACCAGTCCCAACAGCCCCACCGTCCCAACAGCCCCACCAAAAATCCCAACAGCCCCACCAGTCCCAACAGCCCCACCAAGTCCCAACAGCCCCACTTGTCCCAACAGCCCCACTAGTCCCAACAGCCCCACCAGTCCCAACAGCCCCCCACCAGTCCCAACAGCCCCACCGTCCCAACAGCCCCACCAATAATCCCAACAGCCCACCATCCCAACAGCCCCACCAGTCCCAACAGCCTCACCCGTCCCAACAGCCCCACCAGTCCCAACAGCCCCACCGTCCCAACAGCCCCACCGTCCCAACAGCCCCACCAATCCCAACAGCCCCACCAGTCCCAACAGCCCCACCAGTCATCCCAACAGCCCCACCTAGTCCCAACAACCCCACCGTCCCAACAGCCCCACCAATAATCCCAACAGCCCCACCTGTCTCAACAGCCCCACCAGTCCCAACAGCCTCACCCTGTCCCACACAACCCCCACCAGTCCCAACAGCCCCACCGTCCCAACAGCCCCACCAATAATCCCAACAGCCCCACCAAGTCCCAACAGCCCCACCAGTCCCAACAGCCCCACCGTCCTAACAGCCCCACCAATAATCCCAACAGCCCCACCAGTCCCAACAGCCCTCACCAGTCCCAACAGCCCCACCAGTCCCAACAGCCCCACCAGTCCCAACAGCCCCACCAAAATCCCAACAGCCCCACCCATCCCAACAGCCCCACCAGAATCCCAACAGCCCCACCGTCCCAACAGCCCCACCATTAGTCCCAACAGCCCCACCGTCCCAACAGCCCCACCAATAATCCCAACAGCCCCACTGTCCTAACAGCCCCACCAGTCCCAACAGCCCCACCAGTCCCAACAGCCCCACCAGTCCCAACAGCCCCACCAATCCCAACAGCCCCACCAGTCCCAACAGCCCCACCAATAATCCCAACAGCCCCACCAGTCCCAACAGCCCCCACCAGTCCCAACAGCCCCACCCAGTCCCAACAGCCCCACCGTCCCAACAGCCCCACCAAAATCCCAACAGCCCCACCCATCCTAACAGCCCCACCAGTCCCAACAGCCCCACCTGTCCCAACAGCCCCACCGTCCCAACAGCCCCACCAATCCCAACAGCCTGCCACCAATCCCAACAGCCCCACTGTCCCAACAGCCCCACCAATAATCTCAACAGCCCCACCAGTCCCAACAGCCCCACCAAAAATCCCAACAGCCTCCACCCGTCCCAACAGCCCCACCAGTCCCAACAGCCCCACCGTCCCAACAGCCTCACCAAAATCCCAACAGCCCCACCAGTCCCAACAGCCCCACCAGTCCCAACAGCCCCACCGTCCCAACAGCCCCACCAACAATCCCCAACAGCCCCACCTGATCCCAACAGCCCCACCGTCTAACAGCCCCACCAGTCCCAACAGCCCCACCGTCCCAACAGCCCCACCAATAATCCCAACAGCCCCACCCGTCCCAACAGCCCCACCAGTCCCAACAGCCCCACCGTCCCAACAGCCCCACCAATAATCCCAACAGCCCCACCAATCCCAACAGCCCCACCAGTCCCAACAGCCCCACCAGTCCCAACAGCCCCAATAGTCCCAACAGCCCCACCAAAAATCCCAACAGCTCCACCAGTCCCAACAGCCCCACCAAAGTCCCAACAGCCCCACCGTCCCAACAGCCCCACCAATAATCCCAACAGCCCCACCCGTCCCAACAGCCCCACCAATAGTCCCAACAGCCCCACCCGTCCCAACAGCCCCACCAGTCCCAACAGCCCCACCAGTCCCAACAGCCCCACCAATCCCAACAGCCCCACCGTCCCAACAGCCTCACCAAAAATCCCAACAGCCCCACCAGTCCCAACAGCCCCACCAGTCCCAACAGCCCCACCATGTCCCAACAGCCCCACCAATAATCCCAACAGCCCCACCAGTCCCAACAGCCCCACCAGTCCTAACAGCCCCACCAGTCCCAACAGCCCCACTGTCCCAACAGCCCCACCAAAATCCCAACAGCCCCACCCAGTCCCAACAACCCCACCAGTCCCAACAGCCCCACCGTCCCAACAGCCCCACCAATAATCCCAACAGCCCCACCAAAGTCCCAACAGCCTCACCCGTCCGCAACAACCCCCACCAGTCCCAACAGCCCCACTGTCCCAACAGCCCCACCAAAATCCCAACAGCCCCACCACCATGTCCCAACAGCCCCACCAGTCCCAACAGCCCCACCGTCCCAACAGCCCCACCAATAATCCTCAACAGCCCCACCAGTCCCAACAGCCCCACCAAAATCCCAACAGCCCCACCCGTCCCAACAGCCCCACCAGTCCCAACAGCCCCACCCATCCCAACAGCCCCGCCAACAATCCCAACAGCCCCACCTGTCCCAACAGCCCCACCAATGATCCCAACAGCCCCACCCTGTCCCACAGCAGCCCCACTCAGTCCCAACAGCCCCACCCGTCCCAACAGCCCCACCAGTCCCAACAGCCCCACCGTCCCAACAGCCCCACCAATAATCCCAACAGCCTACCCGTCCCAACAGCCCACCAGTCCCAACAGCCCCACCAGTCCCAACAGCCCCACTGTCCCAACAGCCCCACCAATAATCCCAACAGCCCCACCAAGTCCCAACAGCCCCACCAATAATCCCAACAGCCCCACCTGTCCCAACAGCCCCACCAGTCCCAACAGCAGCCCAATCCAACAATCCCAACAGCCCCATTGTCTCAACAGCCCCACCAAATCCCAACAGCCCCACCTGTCCCAACAACCCCCACCAGTCCCAACAGCCCCACCGTCCCAACAGCCCCACCAAAAATCCCAACAGCTCCACCTACGTCCCAACAGCCCCACCAGTCCCAACAGCCCCACCGTCCCAACAGCCCCACCAATAATCCCAACAGCCCCACCAGTCCCAACAGCCCCCACCAGTCCCAACAGCCCCACATCCCAACTGGCCCCAACAGCCCCAGTCCCAAACATCCCAACAGTCCCACCACAGTCCCAACAGCCCCACCAGTCCCAACAGCCCCACCATCCCAACAGCCCCACCGTCCCAACAGCCCCACCAATAATCCCAACAGCCCCACCCGTCCCAACAGCCCCACCAGTCCCAACAGCCCCACCTGTCCCAACAGCCCCACCAATAATCCCAACAGCCCCACCAATCCCAACAGCCCCACTAGTCCCAACAGCCCCACCATCCCAACAGCCCCACCAAAATCCCAACAGCCCCACCTAAAAGTCCCAACAGCCCCACCCGTCCCAACAACCCCACCAGTCCCAACAGCCCCACCGTCCCAACAGCCCCACCAATAATCCCAACAGCCCCACCCGTCCCAACAGCCCCACCAGTCCCAACAGCCCCACCGTCCCAACAGCCCCACCAATCCCAACAGCCTCCCCAAATCCCAACAGCCCCACCGTCCCAACAGCCCCGCCAAGAATCCCCAACAGCCCCACCTGTCCCAACAGCCCCACCAATAATCCCAACAGTCCCACCAGTGCCACCTCAACAGCCCCACCAATAATCCCAACAGCCCCACCTGTCCCAACAGCCCCACCGTCCCAACAGCCCCACCAATCCCAACAGCCCCACCATCCCAACAGCCCCACCAAAATCCCAACAGCCCCACCATCCCAACAGCCCCACCAAGATCCCAACAGCCCCACCTGTCCCAACAGCCCCACCAGTTCCAACAGCCCCACCGTCCCAACAGCCCCACAAGCATCCCAACCAGCCCCACCAGTCCCAACAGCCCCACCATCCCAACAGCCCCACCAAATAATCCCAACAGCCCCACCCGTCCCAACAGCCCCACCAGAATCCCAACAGCCCCACCAGTCCCAACAGCCCCACCAGTCCCAACAGCCCCACCGTCCCAACAGCCCCACCAATAATCCCAACAGCCCCACCAGTCCCAACAGCCCCACCCAGTCTCAACAGCCCCACCAGTCCCAACAGCCCCACCGTCCCAACAGCCCCACCAAAATCCCAACAGCCCCACCAGATCCCAACAGCCCCACCAGTCCCAACAGCCCCACCATCCCAACAGCCCCACCGTCCCAACAGCCCCACCAAGATCCCAACAGCCCCACCGTCCCAACAGCCCCACCAAAATCCCAACAGCCCCACCTAGTCCCAACAGCCCCACCAGTCCCAACAGCCCCACCAGTCCCAACAGCCCCACCAATAATCCCAACAACCCTCACCAGTCCCAACAGCCCCACCAGTCCCAACAGCCCCACCCGTCCCAACAGCCCTACCACTAATCCCAACAGCCCCACCGTCCCAACAGCCCCACCAATAATCCCAACAGCCCCACCTGTCCCAACAGCCCCACCAGTCCCAACAGCCCCACCAGTCCCAACAGCCCACTGTCCCAACAGCCCACCCATCCCAACAGCCCCACCAGTCCCAACAGCCCCACCAAAATCCCAACAGCCCCACCAGTCCCAACAACCCCACCAGTCCCAACAGCCCCACCGTCCCAACAGCCCCACCAATAATCCCAACAGCCCCACCCGTCCCAACAGCCCCACCAGTCCCAACAGCCCCACCGTCCCAACAGCCCCACCAATGATCCCAACAGCCCCACCCAAAATCCCAACAGCCCCACCAGTCCCAACAGCCCCGCCAAAAATCCCAACAGCCCCACCTGATCCCAACAGCCCCACCATAGTCCCAACAGCCCCACCGTCCCATCCAACAGCCCCACCAATAATCCCAACAGCCCCACCAATCCCAACAGCCCCACCCATCCCAACAGCCCCACCAGTCCCAACAGCCCATCCATCCCAACGGCCCCACCGTCCCAACAGCCCCATCAATCCCAACAGCCCCACCAATCCCAACAGCCCCACCAATCCCAACAGCCCCGTACAATCAACAGCCCCACCTCAGTCCCAACAGTCCCACCAATCCCAACAGCCCCACCATAATCCCAACAGCTCCACTCATCCGAACAGCCTCCAACCAAATCCCAACAGCCCCACACCGTCCCAACAGCCCCACCAAAATCCCAACAGCCCCACCCGTCCCAACAGCCCCACCAGTCCCAACAGCCCCACCGTCCCAACAGCCCCACCAATAATCCCAACAGCCCCGCCAGTCCCAACAGCCTCACCAGTCCCAACAGCCTGCCCACCCAGATCCCAACAGCCCCACCAATAATCCCAACAGCCCCACCAAGAATCCTAGCAGCCCCACCAAATCCCAACAGCCCCACCTGTCCCAACAGCCCCACCAGTCCCACAGCCCCACCGTCCCAACAGCCCCACCGACATCCCAACAGCCTCCACCATGATCCCAACAGCCCCACCGTCCCAACAGCCCCACCGTAGTCCCAACAGCCCCACCTGTCCCAACAGCCCCACCATCCCAGCAGCCCCACCACGTCCCAACAGCCTCACCGTCCCAACAGCCCCACTGTCCCAACAGCCCCACTATCCCAACAGCCCCACCGTCCCAACAGCCCCACCAATGATTCCAACAGCCCCACCAGTCCCAACAGCCCCACCAATAATCCCAACAGCCCCACCTGTCCTCAACAGCCCCACCAGTCCCAACAGCCCCACTGATCCCAACAGCCCCACCAAGCATCCCAACAGCCCAATCAGTCCCAACAGCCCCACCATCCCAACAGCCCCACCAAAAATCCCAACAGCCCCACCTAGTCCCAACAACCCCCACCAGTCCCAACAGCCCCACCATAGTCCCAACAGCCCCACCAAGTCCCAACAGCCCCACCAGTCCCAACAGCCCCACCAGTCCCAACAGCCCCACCAATAGTCCCAACAGCCCCACCCATCCCAACAGCCCCACCAAGTCCCAACAGCCCCACTAGTCACAACAGCCCCACCAAAAATCCCAACAGCCCCACCAAAGATCCCAACAGCCCTCCACCAATAGATCCCAACAGTCTCACCGTCCCAACAGTCCCCACCACATCCCAACAGCCCTCAATCAGTCCCAACAGCCCTCACCATCCCAACAGCCCCAGCAATCCCAACAGCCCCATCAGCATCCCAACAGCCCAACGTAATCCCGACAGCCCGCCACCATCCCAACAGCCCCACCAAGAATCCCAACAGCCCCACCCGTCCGAACAACCCCACCAGTCCCAACAGCCCCACCATCCCAACAGCCCCACCATCCCAACAGCCCCCCAACAATCCAACAGCCCCACTGTCCCAACAGCCCCACCAATAATCCCAACGAGCCCCACCGTCCCAACAGCCCCACCAATAATCCCAACAGCCCCACCTGTCCCACCAACCCCCACCAGTCCCAACAGCCCCCATCTGTCCCAACAGCCCCACCAAAGATCCCAACAGCCCCACCAGTCCCACAGCCCCATGATCCCAGCAGCCCCACCTGTCCCAACAGCCCCACCATCCCAACAGCCCCACCAATGAATCCCAACAGCCCCACCCGTCCCAACAGCCCCCACCAGTCCCAACAGCCCCACCAGTCCCAACAGCCCCACCAAGTCCCAACAACCCCACCGTCCCAACAGCCCCACCATCAACAGCCCCACTCCCAACAGCCCCACTATGTCTCAACAGCCCCACCAGTCCCAACAGCCCCACTCAGTCCCAACAGCCCCCACTGGAGTCCCAACAGCCCCACCTGTCCTCAACAGCCCCACCAATAATCCCAACAGCCCCGCCAGTCCCAACAGCCTCACCAGTCCCAACAGCCCCCACCAGTCCCAACAGCCCCACCAGTCCCAACAGCCCCACCGGTCCCAACAGCCCTTAAATCCCAACAGCCCCACCCGTCCCAACAGCCCCACCAAGTCCCAACAGCCCCACCAGTCCCAACAGCCCCCACCAGTCCCAACAGCCCCACCAAAATCCCAACAGCCCCACTCGTCCCAACAGCCCCCACCAGTCCCAACAGCCCCACCTGTCCCAACAGCCCCACCAATAATCCCAACAGCCCCACCAATCCCACCCAACAGCCTCCACCAGTCCCAACAGCCCCACCTGTCCCAACAGCCCCACCTGATCCCAACAGCCCCAACAATCCCAACAGCCCCACCATATCCCAACAGCCCACACTGTCCCAACAGCCCCACCATCCCGACAGCCCCACCAAAATCCCAACAGCCCCACCCGTCCCAACAGCCCCACCAGTCCCAACAGCCCCACCGTCCCAACAGCCCCACCAATCAGTCCCAACAGCCCCACCGATCCCAACAGCCCTGCCAAAATCCCAAGCAGCCCCACCGTCCCAACAGCCCCACCAATAATCCCAACAGCCCCACCCATCCCAACAGCCCCACCAGTCCCAACAGCCCCACTGTCCCAACAGCCCCACCAATAATCCCAACAGCCCTGCCAGTCCCAACAGCCTCACCCATCCCAACAGCCCCCACCAGTCCCAACAGCCCCACCGTCCCAACAGCCCCCACCGTCCCAACAGCCCCACCAATAATCCCAACAGTCCCACCGTCCCAACAGCCCCACCAGTAATCCCAACAGCCCCACCTGTCCCAACAGCCCCACACCAATCCCAACGGCCCCACCAGTCCCAACAGCCTCACCAGTCCCAACAACCTCACCAGTCCCAACAGCCCCACCAATCCCAACAGCCCTACCATCCCCACCAAAATCCCAACAGCCCCAACTGTCCCAACAGCCCCACCAGTCCCAACAGCCCCACCAATCCCAACAGCCCCACCAAGTCCCAACAGCCCCACCAGTCCCAACAGCCCCACCAATCCCAACAGCTCCATCAATCCCAACAGCCCCACCAGTCCCAACAGCCCCACCAGATCCCAACAGCCCCACTGTCCCAACAGCCCCACCAAAAATTCCAACAGCCCCACCAGTCCCAACAGCCCCACCAGTCCTAACAGCCCCACCAATGATCCCAACAGCCCCACCATCCCAAGTAGCCCCACCAGAATCCCAACAGCCCCACCAATCCCTACAGCCCCACTGTCCCCACCAAAAATCCCAACAGCCCCAACTGTCCCAACAGCCCCACCAGTCCCAACCGCCCCACCGTCCCAACAGCCCCACCATCCCAACAGCCTCACCAAGAATCCCAACAGCCCCACCAGCCTCACAACAGCCCCGCCAAAATCCCAACAGCCCCACCAGTCCCAACAGACCCACCAATAATCCCAACAGCCCCACCAATCCCAACAGCCCCACCAATCCCAACAGCCCCACCGATCCCAACAGCCCCACCAATAATCCCAACAGCCCCACCAATCCCAACAGCCCCACCGTCCCAACATCCCAACAGCCCCACCATCCCAACAGCCCCACCAGTCCCAACAGCCCCACCAATCCCAACAGCCCCACCAGTCCCAACAGCCCCACCATAATCCCAACAGCCCCACCTATCCCAACAGCCCCCATCAGTCCCAACAGCCCCACCCAGTCCCAACAACCCCCACCAGTCCCAACAGCCCCACCGTCCCAACAGCCCCACCAAAAATCCCAACAGCCCCACCAGTCCCAACAGCCCCACCGTCCCAACAGCCCCACCAATAATCCCAACAGCCCCACCATCCCAACGCCCCACCCATCCCAACAGCCCCACCAATCCCTACAGCCCCACCGTCCCAACAGCCCACACAATTCCAACAGCCCCACCAACTAGTCCCAACAGCCCCACCGTCCCAACAGCCCCACCAAAATCCCAACAGCCCCACCAATGATCCCAACAGCCCCACCAGTCCCAACAGCCCCGCACCAGTCCAACAGCCTCACCGTCCCAACAGCCCCACCAATCCCTACAGCCCCACCAATCCCAACAGCCCTACCATCCCCAACAAAAGTCCCAACAGTCCCAACTATCCCAACAGCCCCACCAGTCCCAACAGCCCCACCATCCCAACAGCCCACCACATCCCAACAGCCCCACCAATCCCAACAGCCCCACCAATCCCAACAGCCCCACCAATCCCAACAGCCTCCATTAATCCCAACAGCCCCACCAATCCCAACAGCCCCACCAATCCCAACAGCCCCATTGTCCCAACAGCCCCACCAAAGATCCCAACAGCCCCACCTGTCACAACAGCCCCACTGTCCCAACAGCCACACCAATAATCCCAACAGCCCCACCATCCCAAGTGCCCCACACAATCCCAACAGACCCACCAATCCCCACAGCCCCACTATCCCCACCAAAAATCCCAACAGCCCCAACCGTCCCAACAGCCCCACCAGTCCCAACCGCCCCACCGTCCCACCAGCCCCACCATCCCAACAGCTTCGGCCAAGAATCCCAACTGCCTCACCGTCACAACAGCCCCGCCAAAGATCCTCAACAGCCCCACCGTCCTAACAGACCACACCAATAATCCCAACAGCCCCACCAATTCCAACAGCCACACCAATCCCAACAGCCCACCAATCCCAACAGCCCCACCAATAATCCCAACAGACCCACCAATCCCTACAGCCCTACCATCCCCAACAAAAATCCCAACAGTCCCAACTATCCCAACAGCCCCACCAGTCCCAACAGCCCCACACCCCGGTCCCTGAGCCCCACCAATAGTCCTAACAGCCCCACCCGTCCCAACAGCCCCACCCAAGTCCCAACAGCCCCACCAATACCCGAGAGCCCCCACCGATCCCAACAGCCCCACCAATCCCAACAGCCCCATTGTCCCAACAGCCCCACCAAAAATCCCAACAGCCCCACCTGTCATCCACAGCCCCACTGTCCCAACAGCCCCACCAGTAATCCCAACAGCCCCGCCGGTCCCAGCGGCCCCACCAATCCCGACAGCCCCACCAATCCCAGCAGCTGCACCGATCCCAACAGCCCCACCAGTCCCAACAGCCCCACCGGACCAACCTTGGCCACCATTGATCCCAACAGCCCCACCAGAAATCCCAACAGGCCCACCTGTCCCAACAGCCCCACTAGTCCCAACTGCTCGCACCAATAATCTCCAACAGCCCCACCATCCCAAGCAGCCCCACTACTAATCCCAACAGACCCCACCAATCCCTACAGCCCCACCGTCCCAGAGAAGCAGCCCCACCAATGAATCCCAACAGCCCCAACCGTCCCGTTCAGCCCCACCGGTCCCAACTGCCCCACCGTCCCAACAGCCCCACCAAAGGTCCCAACAGCCTCGCCAAGAATCTACCAACTGCCCCACCAATAGTCCCAACGGCCCCCGCCAGAAATCCCCAACAGCCCCACCGTCCCAGCAGACCCACCAATAAGTCCCAACAGCCCCACTCAATGTCCAACAGCCCCACCAGTCCCAACAGCCCACCAATCCCAACAGCCCCACACCAATGATCCCAACGGCCCCACCAGTCCCTACAGCCCCACCATGCCCGGCCACTGTTCAACAACCCCCACCAGTCCCAACCGTCCCAACAGCCACCACCAGTCCCAACAGCCCCATGGGTCCGAACAGCCCCACCGATAATCCTAAGCAGCCCCACCAATGATCCCAGCGGCCCCGCCGGTCCCGTGGTCCGCAGCTCCAAGGGGCCCGTCCAGCGGCCCCCGCAATCCTCAGCAGCCCCACCAGTCCCAACGGCCCCACCGTCCCGACGGCCCCACCAGGAATCCCAGCAGCCCCACCTGTCACAACAGGCCCACCTGTCACAAAAGTCAACAGCCCCACCAGTAATCCCGACCAGCCCCACCAGTCCCAAGTGCCCCACCTAATGGTGCCAACAGACCCGCCAATCCGTACAGCCCCACTAGCCCCACCAAAAATTCCAGCAGCCCCACACCGTCCCAACAGCCCCACCGGTCCCAAAAGCCCCTACCGATCCCTGCAGCCCCACCGTGCCCAACAGCCCCACCAATCCCAACCGCCCCACCAAAAAATCCCAACAGCCCCACCCGTCTTAGCGGCCCCACCAGTCCCAACAGCCCCACCGTCCCAGCAGCCGCACCACCAGTCGCCACTGCGCCAGCCCACCACCAACAGGCTCACCAATCCCAGCAGCCCCACCCGTCCCAACAGCCCCCACCACAGATCCCGACAGCCCCACCAAGATCCCAGAGCCCCCTCCGAAATCCCAACAGCCCCACCCGTCCCAACAGCCCCATCAAGTCCCAACAGCCCCACCAGTCCCAACAGCCCCACCAATAATCCCAACAACCCCACCAATCCCAACAGCTCCACCAATCCCAACAGCCCCACTGTCCCAACAGCCCCACCATCCCGACAGCCCCACCGTCCCAACAGCCCCACCAAAATCCCAACAGCCCCACCAAAATCCCAACATCTTCATCAGTCCCAACAGTCCCATCCGTCCCAACAGTCCTGACCAATAATCCCAACAGTCCCGCCAAAATCCCAACAGCCCCACCTGTCCCAACAAACCCCACCAGCCCCAACAGCTCCACTGTCCCAACAACCCAACCGTCCCAACAGCCCCACCAAAATTCCCAACAGCCCCACCTGTCCCATCAACCCCCACCAGTCCCAACAGCCCCACCATCCCAGCAGCCCCACTGTTCTATCAGCCCCACCGAAAATCCCAACAGTTTCACCAGTCCCAACAGCCCCACTGTCTCAACAGCCCCACCAATAATCCTAACAGCCCCACAATCCCAAACAGCCCCACCAATAATCCCAACAGACCCAACAATCTTACAGCCTCACCAATCTCTACAGCCCTACCATCCCCACCAAAAATCCCAACAGTCCCAACCATAGGTGGGCAGCTCCAAAATTCTGGGGGGGTGAATAAATTTCTGGAAGGTGATGAAAAAATTTGTAAAGTTCAAAAATGGTCTTAAAAGTGGTCGTATGGCGAAAAAACATCATTTTTCGACGTTTCTCATCGAGCACTATCCAATGGCATCAAAAAATTGCTAAAAAAGCAAAAAAAATTTTCTGGGGGGTAGTTTGATTTTGGGAGGGTATTTCAACTTCTGGGGGTGCATACCCTCCAAACCCCCACGCCCATGTGTGGTCCTAACCATCCCAACAGCCCCACCAGTCCCAACAGCCCCACTATCCCAACAGACCCACCAATAATCCCAACATCCCCACCAACTCCCAACAGCCCCACCAATCCCAACAGCCCCACCAATCCCAACAGCCCCACCAATAATCCCAACAGACCCACCAATCCCTACAGCCCCACCAATCCCTACAGCCCTACCATCCCCAACAAAAATCCCAACAGTCCCACCTATCCCAACAGCCCCACCAGTCCCAACAGCCCCACCATCCGAACAGCCCCACCAGTCCCAACAGCCCCACCATCCGAACAGCCCCACCAATAATCCCAACAGCCCCACCAATCCCAACAGCCCCACCAATCACAACAGCCCCACCAATCCCAACAGCCCCACCAATCACTACAGCCCCACCAATCCCAACAGCCCCACCAATCCCAACAGCCCCATTGTCCCAACAGCCCACCAAAATTCCCAACAGCCCCACCTGTCACAACAGCCCCACTGTCCCAACAGCCCCACCAATAATCCCAACAGCCCCACCATCCCAAAGTGCCCCATTAATAATCCCCAACAGACCCACCAATCCCTACAGCCCCACTATCCCCACCAACAATCCCAACAGCCCCAACCGTCCCAACAGCCCCACCAGTCCCAACAGCCCAACAATCCTAATAGCCCCACCAATAATCCCAACAGCCCACACCAGTCCAAACATCTCAACAGCCCCACCAATAATCCCAACAGCCCCACCATCCCAACAGCCCCACCAATCCCAACAGCCCACCAATCCCAACAGCCCTACCAATCCCAACAGCCCCACCAATCCCAACAGCCCCCATCGTCCCAATAGCCCCACCAAAAATCCCAACAGCCCCTCCTGTCCCAACAGCCCCACTGTCCCAACAGCCCCACCAATAATCCCAACAGCCCCACCAATAATCCTAACAGCCCCACCATCCCAACAGCCCCATTAATAATCCCAACAGACCCACCAATCCCTACAGCCCCACTATCCCCACCAAAAATCCCAACAACCCCAACCGTCCCAACAGCCCCACCAGTCCCAACAGCCCCACCAATCCCAACAGCCCCACCAATCCCAACAGCCCCCATCGTTCCCAACAGCCCCACCAAAAATCCCAACAGCCCCACACTCTCACAACAGCCCCACTGTCCCAACAGCCCCACCAATAATCCCAACAGCCCCACCATCCCAACAGCCCCATTAATAATCCCAACAGACCCACTTGTCTCAACAACCCTACCAGTCCCAACAGCCTCACCCGTCCCCACCAACCCCACCAGTCCCAACAGCCCCACCTCCCACCTCGGCCCCACTGTCCCAGCAGCACTCACCAATAATCCCAACAGCCCCACCATCCCAACAGCCCCATTAATAATCCCACCAGACCCACTTGTCTCAACAACCCTACCAGTCCCAACAGCCTCAACCCGTCCCACCAACCCCCCAGTCCCAAAAGCCCCACCGTCCCAACAGCCCCACTGTCCCAACAGCCCCCGCCAAAAATCCCAACAGCCCCACCGTCCCAACAGCCCCACCAATAATCCCAACAGCCCCACGCTGTCCCAAAAGCCCCACCAATCCCTACAGCCCCACCGTCCCAAGAGCTCCCACCAAAAATCCCAACAGCCCCCACCGTCCCAACAGCCCCAATCCAATAATCCCCAACAACCCCACCCGTCCCAACAGCCCCACCAGTCC
Organism: Mermis nigrescens; assembly: GCA_036768485.1. Classification (NCBI taxonomy): domain Eukaryota; kingdom Metazoa; phylum Nematoda; class Enoplea; order Mermithida; family Mermithidae; genus Mermis; species Mermis nigrescens. The sequence continues at coordinate 52,495 of JAVLUZ010000501.1, forward strand.
CAACAGCCTCCTCACCCGTCCCAACAACCCCCACCAGTCCCAACAGCCCCAACGTCCCAACAGCCTCACCAAGAATCCCAACAGCCCACCCCGTCCCAACAGCCCCACCAGTCCCAACAGCCCCACCATCCCAACAGCCCCGCCAAAAATCACAACAGCCCCACCGTCCCAACAGCCCCACCAATAATCCCAACAACCCCACCCGTCCCATTCTAACCGCCCCACCAGTCCCAACCGCTCTCACCCGTCCCAACAACCCCCACCAGTCCCTACAGCCCCACCGTCCCAACAGCCTCACCTAAAATCCCAACAGCCTACCCGTCCCAACAGCCCCACCAGTCCCAACAGCCCCACCATCCCAACAGCCCCACCGTCCCAACAGCCCCACCAATAATCCCAAGAGCCCCCACCGTCCCAACAGCCCCACCAATAATCCCAACAGCCCCACCTGTCCCAACAACCCCACCGTCCCAACAGCACCACCAATAATCCCAACAGCCCCACTTGTCTCAACAGCCCTACCAGTCCCAGAACGGCTCCCCACCCGTCCCACCAACCCCCACCCAGTCCCAAAAGCCCCACCGTCCCAACAACCCCACCAAAAATCCCAACAGCCCTACCCGTCCCAACAGCCCCACCAGTCCCAACAGCCTCACCCGTTCCAACAACCCCCCACCAGTCCCAACAGCCCCACCGTCCAAACAGCCTCACCAAAAAATCCCAACAGCCTACCCATCCTAACAGCCCCACCAGTCCCAACATGCCCACCGTCCCAACAGCCCCCACCAATAATCCCAACAGCCCCACCTGTCCCAACAGCCCCACCGTCCCAACAGCCCCACCAATCCCAACAGCCCATCGTCCCAACAGCCCAACCATCCCAACAGCCCCACCATCCCAACAGCCCCCACCCTTCTCAACAGCCCCACCAAAAATATCAACAGCCCCACCCATTCCAACAGCCCCACTCAGTCCCCCAACCGCCCCACCGTCCCAACAGCTCCACCATCCCAACAGCCTCACCAAGAATCCCAACAGCCCCACCGTCACAACAGCCCCGCCTAAAACCCCAACCGCCCCACCGTCCCAACAGCCCCACCATAATAATCCCAGCAGCCCCACCAAGTCCCAACAGCCCACCAATAATCCCAACAGCCCCACCTGTCCGAACAGCCCCACCGTCCCAACAGCCCCACCAATCCCAACAGCCTATCGTCCCAACAGCCCAACCATCCCAACAGCCACACCATCCCGACAGCCCCACCAAAAATCCCAACAGCCCCACCCGTCCCAACAACCCCCACCAGTCCCAACAGCCCCCACCGTCCCAACAGCACACCAAAAATCCCAACAGCCCCACCCGTCCCAACAGCCCCACCAGTCCCAACCGCGCCCACCGTCCCAACAGCCCCACCATCCCAACAGCCTCGCCAAAAATCCCAACAGCCCCACCGTCACAACAGCCCCACCAATAATCCCAACAGCCCCACTTGTCTCAACAGCCCCACCAGTCCCAACAACCTCACCATCCCAACAGCCCCACCAATAATCCCAACAGCCCCACTTGTCTCAACAGCCCCACCAGTCCCAACAGCCTCACCCGTCCCACCAACCCCCACCAGTCCCAAAAGCCCCACCCGTCCCAACAGCCCCACCAATAACTTTAAGAGCCCCACCCGCCTCAAAAGCCCCACCAATCCCTACAGCCCCACCGTCCCAACAGCCCCACCAATAATCCCAACAGCCCCACCAATCCCAACAGCCCCACCAATCCCAACAGCCCCACTGTCCCAACAGCCCCACCAAAAATCCCAACAACCCCACCAAAAATCCCAACAGCCCCACTCTGTCCCAACAGCCTCCGCCAGTCCCAACAAACTCACCGTCCCAACAGCCCCACCAATGAT
>JAVLUZ010000502.1:0-130000 GCA_036768485.1 Mermis nigrescens
TTTACGGCTGAAGGGAGTCTGGGGTAATGCGCTCAAGCGCCCGCCTCAGCGGGGTCTGGGGCAAATCCCGGAAAATTTTGTAAGAGCACTTGTTGAATTTTGACGTTAAAATTTTCACACAATCGACGGAATCTTGCTTCTGAATTCGGCCGATACCTCCTATATAAGTTGGAGAAATTGACGCGAAGCGCGAAAATTCTCTGATTATATATTTCATGCCAGAATGACTAATAAAAGAATGTTTAAAGCACGCGAGCTGCTAATCTTTTGTGGACTGTTGTCAGTCTATATATACGGCTTCCAAGAAATACAATCTGCACGAAGCAAGCGTGCGATTTTTCTGCTTACTTCTTTCTATCTAAACCTTCCATCGACCGGAAATATTAAGAAATAGATAAGCTGCTCATGACGCGAACAATTTTTTAGCCTTTAGTTGCACACATCTTATAGGGAGGGTGGTAGGGGGATATCACCCGCCCGCCACAGGATCCAAGGCTAGGTGCTGTCCATCGATTTAGGTTTAAACGTATTTTATTTACAGGTAATTTCTATATAATATACCTCAAAAATGCAACTTACTGTTATAGAAATTCTAGATTCTACCCTTCCTGATCACAGATTATTGACTTTACTCCTCCATGGTTACCCTGACCATGTGCATCCATGCTTAGTTGCCTTTAAGTCAAAATAGACTTTGAGTTTATTCTCAAAAGATCGTCGCTGTGCAGTGCCACACAATCGCGTACCTCAATTTCAGAAAACAAAAATTTTCCAGGGGTAATTTCTCGCCCTCTCCCCCATTTGTCTACGCCACTGGATAGGTAGCATACATTGTGAGAGGAAATGTAGAATTAGGTTGTGCCCTTTTTTCCTTAAGCGATTTTTTCCGCTTTCCAAGTTTGCTTTTTTCATTCTAGCTTTTAATTTTTATGTCTCCGATTTATTACATAGCCTGCACCTTGATGCTCAAAGACGTATATTATATATATATTCTTCGTGGTTATTCATAAATCAGAACTCTACTTTGGAAAGGCGTTTCAATTCTTTGTTCAAAGCTGTGCAGTTTACAATACGTTGTTCTTTTCCCTATCGGCTGATAATTTCCTAAATCATATCTTCCATTGTTACATAAGCTTGATAAAGTGGTATTATATCTCACCTTTTTATCGAACCAGGTTAAGTTTTCAATCAGACATGTGATGATACTGTTACATCATGTATTTATCATATTTTTCCACAAAATTTTGAAGATAGTCAGTCCGAAAATATTAGAGGCTGCTCGCATATTTTCTAGTTATACCTTACATATTATATTTGAGCAGGCAGGCATTTCAAAAATTGTATCGAAGTCGCATTCTGATCTTGCAATTTTGTTTGAATAAATATATAGTGAAATATTGCACTATGTAAAAGCATAGGTAATTATGACATGTAAGCCGTCTTTTACTTTATCGGGAATTCTAGACATTTTTATGCCTCTATTTTGGTCTTTAAATTTTGTACTTATGTAGCACAATGTGCACCTATTTGAATATTACGCACTTTTTAATACGTTGTTTGTTGCGTCAGAGGATGCCACCTGCTTTGCTGACCTTCAATCTCCAGCTATGATACAGGACCGCTGGTCATCCAGGTTGTATCCTATAAACGCTGGCACTTCCAGAGATTCAACTAAATATACCTTTAGACCGCCCAATGTTAATCCGGCTGAAACGTCTATTATTTTATTTCCAGGCAAGATTTCTTATTCATATGGTTCTAAGCAGTGGCGGATCCAGGATTTTCTAACGGGGGAGAGGGGCGGAACCCCAAATTTTTCCATTAATGTCAAAAATAGCGCAAAAATCCATTCATTATGCTTAAAGTATTAGTTTTTCGCCTTTGGTAGATATAATCATTTGTGATTCCCAAAGAAGTTGGAAAATTTAGAAAGTTTCTCCGCGAAAAGCGCAAAATTAGTGCGAAAATCGGCACAGAGAAAGGAGAACTAAAAAATTCTTGTGCCATACTTAAACTACTCTGCTGACGTAAGAATAAACTTTTTGTACGCAATGAAAGTCAGTAAATGTCATTAATGAGTAAAATGTGAAAAATCGTGATAAAAATGGCTAAAATAATCAAAAAATACACATTATTCTCTATTGCTCCCAAATAGTTATAAGAAAAACTAAAAATTTTTGCCTGTCAGTGAGAAAGCTACCTTATTTTACGTTCTAACAAGAATTTCAAAAAATATTGTCAAAAAATTGGATTTTAATTTATTTTTGGTCGTAAAACGGACTCCTTCCAAATAAAATGTTGCCCTTCGTCTTTATTGTGTTTGCTGCTTTGAGCATTTCATTGATTCTTCTATATGAGGAAGTATCAAATCTGTGTGAAAGTCACATTTTACACCCGGCCTCTTAATTCCAGAGCTTTCTTATTTGATGAGGTATATACTTGATTGCAATTGATCATTTTTGCATTACATATATAATATAGTTAAGGAACGATGAACGAGTGATAAACACGTTTACGGCTGTTCCAAGATGGAATAGCGACATATTGAATTTCTGACCAAAGACTCATAAAGGATTAAGTGCATACAACAGGAAAAATTACAAATTGAAAAAAAAACGTGCTGATAGAAGATGAAAACGACCTATTTCTATTAAAAAATTAAGAAAAATGAACAAGGGGCTAAACAGCGAAACTGAATAAGGAAAATAAAAATGTATTATGTAACGGAGTTGACATTGTGATTCCCCCGTCGCTCTTTTCGTAAAACATAATTTTTTATAAATCGATTTATTGTTATCCTGAAAAGGCTGGCTTATTAAATTGCTTTAGGTCAGGGTAGTCAATATGTTGGGATGGGAAAAAGATTATTGAAGTGCGATTATCCCGAAGTGAAAAAAATATTCGCGACGGCTAATCATGTGCTCCGGTACAATCTAAGTGAATTGTGCTCTTCGGGACCAAAAGAGGAACTGGACAAGACAATTCACAGTCAATTGGGCGTTTTCGTATGTTCTTTGGCTGCTGTTGAAAAACTGAAGAAAGAGAAACCACAAGTCAGTCTCTTCCTGTTTTTTTAAATGTAGTTCGTTGTTTCGTACAGAGTCATATGCGAAATCGGTTTTTAGTGCGTGGCTATATAAGTAAGCAGTTGCAGTCATAGGCGGGCAGCACATAAATTCTGGGGAGGGGGGTGCAAGATTTCTCAAAGGTCAAAAAATAGTCTTCAAAACGGTTGTTTGACAAAAACACCATTTTTCAACGTTTCTCATAGAGCACTATCCATTGGCATCAACAAATTACGGAAAAAACAGAAAAATTTTCAAAAATAGAATTCTGGGCGGTATTTTGGTTTCTGGGGGAGGGTATTTGGCCTTCTGGGGTGAGGGTATTTGGCCTTCTGGGGTGAGGGTATTTGGCCTTCTGGGGGAGGGTATTTGGCCTTCTGGGGGGCGGGTATTTGGCCTTCTGGGGGGCGGGTATTTGACCTTCTGGGGGAGGGTATTTGGCCTTCTGGCTTCTGGGGGGAGGGGTAGCATACCCCCAGTCCCCCCACGATCACGTGTGGTTGTATTTCTATTTTCTGGCCAAAAATGGCAAAATACCATCTGAAAATGGCACACAAATTAAAATTTTTGCCCAAAAGTCGTGTGGGTGGGGGGCCCGTTTTTTGTATTCGGCAAAGATTTTTCTCAATATACAAAGACTTTTCAGGACCGTCTTTGTACATGTATAAAGATTTTCGGGAAGACAAAAACTGTAAAAAATTGTGAAATTCTCTAAAATTTTCCGCCCTTTGCGCCGAAATGGGTAATTGTCTGTCTTATATTTCTCTATACTGTCAGAATTTGCATATAGAATGAAAAAATGTCAAATTTTTCGACGCGTCGCGCCGTTTTGAGACAATTTTTAGTAGTTTTTGGCGTCAGAAACCCAGAAATCAGCCAAAATACACTACCAAAGGTTGAAACCCTCTTTTACCACAATAAAATCGATACTGTACCATATTATAGTGCACAAAAATTAGCCTATACAAAATATACAAAGACTTTTTGGGACCATCTTTGTACATGTACAAAAGGACCTTGTACAATAAAAATACTGGTGGGGGGAGGTAAAAATTTCTAGCCTTCAGGTGAAAGGGGACGACCAAGTCTTGGTGAGAGAGAGGATTTCCCATCTCCTGTTTCACACGTAGATGAATTCAGGAATTTAATGATGGGCGGTAACCCAGGTTTTCCATGAATGCACTTAAATAATGCCGAAAATCTGCTAGGTTTATCTATGGTTGTTAATAACACCTTTGTATTATCATTATTGTTAAGGTAGTAGAAAATTGCATCGGAACGGCTGGATTTGGTTCTGGTGAATATGCCGCGCTTGTATTCGCTGGTGTATTATCGTTTGAACATGGTTAGTGATTACTTTCTCGTGTCTCAAATTCCTACGGCTTCGCTTTTTTATTTTTTGCTTATCTATTTTATTGAGCATTTCCTTTAGCACACGCTTTTTGAATGACGCTTATTCTTCATGATGTGAATTTGAGTGCGATCTAAAGTTGTACGATTTGCTGTAGCTCAGTCACATTTGTGTATTTCTTGTAACATTTAAAGTAATTACGGTCAAAGAACTCGTCTCTGACTAAGACAGTATGAGAAAATTACTAGAAGCTATAAAATGCTTTTCCGATCAATTACTTATCATTTCCCAGCGTTGCTTTCCGAACGATCAAAAGTTAAATATATTGCAGCTGCCGTTAATAAAATAGAATAATGATGCTGTTGTTTAATTGCAGTAATATTATCGAAGCAATTTCTGAACCCGTTTTACTTAACCCAAGCACACAAATGAAGGCCAATATGAAGAGGCTTAATTTTTGCAACATAGATAAAAATTTCCCAGGCTACATTTTTTGCATATATTTTGTACAAACGAGTATTATTTCCTTATTTTCTGAAGTCCACGATATTAATCATGATCTTGGGGGTTTTTTTCGGGGGGGGGGTTCAGCCCTGAAAACTTGAGGAATTTTTTCACCCGATTTTTCGAAAGTTCCCTAAAATTTTCTCAAAATTCGTAGAAGTGCTTTTCTGAGCGTTTTTAGCTATCTATTTTCTCAGGAGTGCCAAACTTCCGGCGCTTCAACATATTTTTATTTTTTTCGAAGTTTTTCTAGGTTTCTATGCTATAGAAAGATATAGCATCGTCAGAAACGCCGAAAAACGATGTTTTTGACGCGTACCTACCATTTTTGAGCCCAAAAATGGGAGTTTATAATTAACCCCCTCCCCCAAACCCGGATTGCCATGCGGTGCATGTCTGAAACGGAGCCGCAGTTTTTTTCGTGAAAAATGGTTTTCTATCAAAACTCAGCACGTTTAATTTGAGAACTGAACTAGAAAAGCGGTCACTTCGAATTTCTCACTCTTACTTAATCTTAAAAAGTATCTGTTAATCTTTTATACGATTTATTTGTAGATGCAGTCATCTAAAATTGTTTTTGAAATGAAATGCAACCAAACATGCACTGCATGAGAATTCTGGGATAGAGGTGGGTATTCTAAAGGGTTTTTTGGCTCAAAACGGAGGATGTGCACCGGATACATCGTTTTTCGACATTCCTAACGATGATCCATCTTTCAAGAGTAAGAAAACAAAAAGACTTTGAAAAAATATCTAAAAAAGTTCGATTAAATTATCTAAAAAAATTTGATTAAATTGAACAAAAATTTAGTCAAAAAATGAGTATTTGACACCTTTGAGCAAACAGATGGCGAAAAACGCGTGACAGCATTTTTCTACGATATTTTTGAAAAATCGCGAAATCATGAATGCAGCTTTATCAAAAGCTATTAATAGTAATCTGAACATCTTCGTGATTACGCACAATTTTTCTTTAAAGCTTGATCATTGATTTTTATACTGAAAAAGCAGATATCAATTGACGAATCGTCACGCTCACTCAAAAATTTATAAGTCTTCGTTGAAACGTTTATTTTGAGTTCCAAAATTAAGCATTTAATTTTAAATATGAATTCATTGATCTACATAGCGTTTTTTCCGTTCGCAGCCTTGAAACTTTTGAAAATTCGCGCCGAGGCTATGCAAACTGCAAGCGAAATGTGTCGATCAGGGATGTTGACGGTTTTTCAATCGTTCAAGTCGGATCTTAAATTAGCTATGATGGGCGCACGACAGTGGGTTAAGTAAGCCATATATGTATGTACATTATCAGACATACACAGCATGGGAATTTCGGGGGGGGGTGAAATTTTAAAGTGCCTCTTTTGGCCCAAAAATGGTGAATACGCGTCAAAAGCATCGTTTTTGGCGTTTCTGACGATGCTCTACATACTTTCCTGGAGCATAATAACATTAACAAATTTCGAAAAAATAAAAAATTCGAACAAATTGAACAAAATGTAGTCAAAAAGTGAGTATATGGCGCGAAGCGTCGAAAATTGGACACTTTTGAGCAAATATACTTAAAAAATGTTTAAAAGATTACCTTTTTTCCGAATTTTTTGTGGAAACTCGGAAAGTTTTGGAAAATCGCGAATTTAGGGGGATTATGAAATTTCTGGTGGGAGCAGTCGGCGAAGATTTTTCCCGATGTACAAAGACTTTTGGGGACCGTCTTTGTACATGTACAAAGATTTTTGGGGAGATAAAAACTGCAAAAAACCTTTAAAAGTCCCAAAAATTTTTGGTGCTTCGCGCCGAAATGAGTAATTGTGTATTCTATATATCTTTATAATGTCAGAAATTGCATTTTGAAAGGAAAAATGTTGAATTTTTCCGGCGCTTCGCGCCGTTTTGAGACGATTATTAGTGATTTTTGCCCCCGGACACCCAGAAATTAGATAAAATACACTAGCAAAGGTCGAACAACTGTTTTTGCCACACTAAAATCGCTACTGTAACATATTATAGTACCCAAAAATTTTGGTGTACAAAATGTACAAAGGCTTTTAGGAACCATCTTTGTACATGTACAAACGGACCTTGTACAAAAAAACATTGGGTGGGAGTGAAAATGGTTCTGCGGGGTGGGGGGAGGGTGAAAATCTCCCAATTCCATAAGATCATGCATGTACATTATGTACTCGATTATACTTAAATGTCGCACTTATCTTTCCACAAACTTAGCGTTGCGTATGCAATTTCTTTACATTAGCTGAATTTTATCAATTCAATAGAATTTTGTATTCATCTATAAATAAATAATTATTCAGTACCTTTAATTATTTCTAATTGATCATTCATTAATAAAGCAATTATTATAGGACTACTATTATTCTTAGTTGACTAGTAGTGTCATAAATAAATAATATTAACAATGTTATTGGGCCATAAAATAGAATTTTTTATTTATTTATGATCTGATGATTAATTATTTTATAAATAGATCAATGAATAAAATACTATAAATTTTGCCATTAGCTTCGCTTACTCATCAAATTAAATGCTAAATGGACTTGTTATGCGCTTTGATTAACTTCAAATTTTACAGAACCATTCCTTAAAATCTGTTGTTCCCAAACTTTTGTAGCTGATGGAATAAATTCGTTGACGAAAAATATTTTTGAAGCATTACTTCGGTGATGTCTCATATGATTAGGATGAAAATCGCGCATATAGCATTAGAATAGAAATGTGGATGTTGAATGATGTGCGCAAGATATGATGCTCAGTAACGTTTTAATTGTTCCTCCATGATTTAATTTTTTCGAAAGAACTGATGACCCTCGACATAAATTTGGGAAATAAAAAATTTGACTTGGGATTGTATAGTTGATCTGTTTTAGGGAGCGAATCGCGGGTCTCTAAGTAATAGAAACCGCCGGAATATGCTCAATTCTTGTTTAGTCATTGTATTAAGCCTGTTTTTGATTAACAATTGGCAAAGCAATGTACATATTGTCTGTTTTTTAACCTTACGCATGAAAACGATCGGTAATCAAAAGTGCTTATTACTGTAACTCACGGTTTTACTTAGCGCGGAGCAAAGGAAATCATTTCTGTGTTACCGGGAAATTCTGGGCATTAGCGCCATGCGCAGAGGCTTTTCTGGATGGAAAAATAAATTTTTTAGCATTTTGAAGCATTTTTCAAGAAAGTTTCGAAGAAAAATTTCGGCGCTTCGCGCCGAATGTGTGTTAAAAGGTATTATTTTCCGTTTCCTTATATAGTCCTTTTTTCATCATTAGCAAACTCCTGCTTAGCTTTGCTATAATGTTAGCTCTGTAAATTTCGAATGCTTATGCTGGTTGAAAACTGAGCATCGATTTTGCTTAGACTTTCTATTTCAGTTTAGCACTTTACGTGTTTGAATCTGCAAGCATAAATCACTTTTCATTGTGCGCAAAGACTAATTCGTCATTGTTTACAAACAGCTTTTATCAAAATTAATAGCAGCAGCATGAAAGCTTTGCATTAGATCATTTAGCTTGTAGGAAAAATAGTTTTGGATTAACATTACCATAATGTAATAAATCACATCCTGACATGCAAGCAAGTACATACATATCAACATTCGTGGGCAGCACCAAAATTCTGGGGGGTGCAAGATTTTTCAAAGGTCAAAAAATGACCTTAAAAATGGTGGTGTGGCGAAAAAACACCATTTTTCAGCGTTTCTCATGACACTATCCATTAGCATCAGAAAATGCGAAAAAACAAAAAAAATTTCGAAATTGAATTCTGGAGGGGTATCTTTGGTTTCTCGGGGGTGCATATCCCCCGAACCCCCTACGTCCAGATGTGCATATCAAGGTAGTTCCGAAATGAAAATGTTTCATTTTGCACTTGAGTTCCCCTAAGAAAAAGATAGAAACTTAAACTGGGGTTAGTTGACGATGGAAGCAGATTTTAACAACGTTTCAACTAGCTTAGGTATTCCAGGATTTTTCGACGCTTTTCATCAAATCAATTGTTTTTGTGTTATGTTCGTCTTCTAAACAGCCTTATAGCTCAAAAGATGAAATCAGAATTTGTCCACAAAGATAGATTAAGCAGTTGATCAGAGTCAAGCATGAACGAACTGAATGATGAGGAATAACATACGGTTTTAGCGTCTCAATGCGAGGCCCCTTGCAAAATAATCTCTTCTGGCCATTAGCGGCCGCGCAAATGGGGGTGGCGCTAAAAAATCCCTGCTATAACTCTAATTTTTTCACTGCTCGACAGATGACTCGATCCGCTCCGTACCCTGTTGCGCAAGGGAGAAATCGGGTATTAAAGTGATAAGACATTTGCTTTTATCGCGCGATTTCATGCACCAGGCTAAACATAGACTATATAGATCTTGGCAAAATTTGGGAAATATTTTAAATAAAACCGAAGAGCTTGAAATTCGAGTGCACTAGGCCTGAAATTTCATTTTTTTGTTTGGAATAGCATATTTCGGGCATGAGTCGGATCATACGTGAGCCGTAATATAAAAAACAATCAAGAATCTCTATGGTGATTAATATATTGTAGCGAGTGATGGCGAGAAGTTTGGTTAGTTCGCCGATACTCTTTGACGTTGGGTCTTCTTGGGCATTTACATAAGATTTTTGTTGAACGCTTTAAATTAAAAAGCTACATATTTGAATCAAATTGCTACAAAACGAATACACTGAAGCTGAAAGAGTAATCCTTGACTGGCATTTGAAAGCTTAAATAACTCGCTTCAAGGTAAAACCGTTGATTCAGTCAAAACTCGAAAAACAATCTCTCGCCAATTGATTCAGATCAGATGTAAAGGGAATTTTTCGAAAGTTTACTTATTCAAAACTCGAACAAACCAAGAGATTTTTAGATTTTTCCTTATCGGTTTGAAGTTGCTCTTGAAAATCTTTTTGTTTCAAAATGTACCGACGACATTAGGCTATAGATTTAGGTCCACGCGGAAAGATTTAGAATTCCCAAAGACAAGTCTGTTTTTATAATCTATTCTCTTGCTCATTTCGAATTAAACATGAAACTTATTCTTTATTTTCAATCACAATCAAACATTTTCTTCCATTGAAAAAGGAAGTTGGCTCAACTTGGCTCATTCGGTAATCAGAAGCAATCGCAATAATTTCTAGAAGCAATTATCATGAAACTATTTATTTTTACAAATGAAAAATATTAACTACTATTTGTCTAATTTATACGCTTTATGTATAAACAACTGCAATCAGAACACGTGAGAATAGCATGGAATCCTGGATCGTAATGAAGTTTCGGCTTAAGAGAATTCAAAATCTCTTAAGTAGCTCGTTTCACAAGATTGATTGCGCAAACAAGGTTGAGGGAAAGTCGCAAGAATAAAAATACTACTTCTCAATTTAGTCGTAAACTCACACACGCACATTAGACCAGGACTTATGGAGGCTATACCCCCGTGAGGCCATTTTGGACTAAAACAGCTTGTTTGAACCATCAGAAAGCGTAAAATGACGTCTACCGGTGCGATTTCAAGTACATATGTTATTTCTCGAGCAGAAGACTATTCAATTCATTCGTCCAGCCATTTAGTTTGTATAAATTTGATGTTAAAGGTCATTCCATTACCCTTTTTGTTATTGTTTTCAACAAATTTAATCGTGAATATTCATGAAAAATAAAATACGACTAATTAAGTACGAAAATTTGTCATTAATCACGTAAAAAATTACTCGTTTACCTCCTTTCATAAAGGGAACTCGGTTTACCCCATAATTTTGACTGTGTGCATGTATGATCTTATCGGCTGTTTATAAGTTATTCAAATTAATATTATGTGCGATTCTTCAGGAAGAACAAGAGCCTTCAAATGGAGCGAGAACCCGTTTGCTCAGTGGCGCAGTTTCTTTTCACAGAATGCAAAGTTATTGGAGGAGATGAAGAGGTATAAGTCAGCCCGAAGGGTTTTTATTGCATGATCAACTTTATGAAGCTTCACGCCATCTATAAACGGTTTCACAAAAATTTGTGGGCAATTGACAACAAACCGATTATAGAAGTAGTTTAATAAAGCTGAGTAGCGATTATTAGAATACATTTTTATAGTCGCTACTTCAAGCTGAAAATGTGATTCTCATGTACAAGCTTTCATGAAGTATACTTTAGTATGTTGTCCTTAAACGAAATGGCACGAATTTTCTGCAAGATTCGTGTATGGCTCAATGTACATTATTTTAAGGAGGTATATTTGATACGTCAAATATACTTTTGAGTACTTTTACTGAGCGAATTATTATTTTAGCATCATCTTTCTCTCCAAACAACGTTCGTGTAATATAAGTTTTTAATTATATATTAATATCAAATCATGTCTTAAATCTGTAATTTCGGCGATTTTTACACAAATTTCTAATCATGAATTTCGTTTTGTTCTAAACTTATTCCTTCTACGACAATTGTATTACAGAGGAAAGAATCAGATAAAGAAAAGTGTACTTCTTCTCGACAATGTTTTTCGCTTGTTCACGATTTTTGTTGCAATATTTTATATATATGTATGTAGCTTGATGAGAAAATTTGAGAAGTGGTGTTGTTTGCCCTTACCACGAGTTTCTTTTACCTTTTTTATCTTTAAAAATTGTTGAGCCCTGCCCTTCAGAATTTACCATTTGCCCATATAAGGTCGATCACACATTTTCCTGAGGGAGGTTTACAGTTCCAGAATTCTGTAGACCCCTAAAATCGATAGACCCCTGAATTGAATTTTCGGCATGTTTTTTGGAAATTTAGCCAGTTTTGCACCATCCAGGCCCCCAAAATTTGGCTCCTGCCCATGTATGCTTGCAACTCAAACTGAAGACTGATTTTAGGAAGAAGGCTCCTTAAAGACTGCTTAGTAAGGAATCGACAGTCTGATCCTTGAGGGTAGATAGTAGAATTTCTATCAATATCATGTGATGATATGCATAATCGATAATTATATAGGGGCAGGCATGCAAGTGGAAGGCTTAGGACTTCTATAGACCAGGTAATGCACGGGCACGATCGACCTGGGCGTGAAAATTCGGAAATGTCTTAAAATAATGCAAAATTAGTCAAATTCGCAGCCAGTTTTAAAAAATTAACGATTCTGTGGGGGAGAGTGAAAAAACACCCCAGACCTGAAAATTATGTATGCATGGTCTAGCTTGACTAAAGAAAGATTATTTTGACTCGAAAAAAGTCTCCTGACTGACTTCATAGGCTGCGCTGACCCCATAAGTCGGTCATGCGGTTCGGTATTACTGGAGTACGTCCACACTTTTTTAAAAATCATTTTCGTTAAAAAATAAAATAGACATATTAGTAAATCGACATCGCTGATCTCAAATCCGTTGTCTATTTTCAGCCTGCATGCATCGTTGTTGCAGTATACCTACAGTACACCTTAACACTTTTAAAAAATCATTTTCGTTAAAAAATAAAATCGCCATATGAGTAAATCGACATCGCTGATCTTAAATCCGTTGTCTATTTTTGGCCTGCATGCATCGTTGTTACAGTATACGTAGAGTACACCTCAACACTTTTTAAAAATCATTTTCGTTAAAAGAATAAAATCGCCATATTAGTAAATTGACATCGCTGATCTCAAATCCGTTGTCTATTTTTAACCTGCATGCATCGTTCTATACCTACGTTACGGTATAACTGCAGTACACCTCAGATTTTTTATTTTCAGATCTCAGATAACTTACTTCATAAAATTTATTAACATCATGGCACAAGATATTAATATGCATGAATTTCGCCATATCACAAGAACTGAAGAATCAGCCACCGAATTCGCACGAGAAAACGGCTCGCTGCTTGCTTTTCGTATTAATATCTTGTGCCATGATCTTAATAAATTTTCTGAAGTAAGTTATCTGAGATCTGAAAATAAAAAATCGGAGGTGTACAGTAGTTATACTGTAACGTAGGTATACAACGATGCATGCGGGCTAAAAATAGACAACGGATTTGAGATCAGCGATGTCAATTTACTAAAATGGCGATTTTATTTTTTAACGAAAATGATTTTTGAATAAGTGTTGAGGTGTACTGTAGGTATACTGTAACAACGATGCATGCAGGCTAAAAATAGACAACGGATTTGAGATCAGCGATGTCGATTTACAAATATGGCGATTTTATTTTCTAACGAAAATGATTTTTTAAAAAGTGTGGACGTACTCCAGTAATACCATGCGGTTCAATCGTGACGAGGCCTAGGGATTTTGCTTCCGTTGAGTCGTCAGACAGTTAGGTATTGTTAAGCGATTTTGGCTTTTTTGGATCGTCGCTTGCATTATTTTAGGGCGCAAAGGTAACAATGTTGGAAGCTTATGAAACTTTGCATTGAATTACATACCAATTTTCTATTCTTTCTGCTCAAGAAGCGCTTATTAGTGAGACTAAATAAATGAAAGAGTCCAAATTTTTCCAAAGGTGACACGACACGACACTTTGCATAAATGCACACGGTCCAAAGTTATGTGATAAACCAACTTTCCCAGGGGTCTTAATTTAGCTCTTTGATGCCAAATTTTGATACTAGATTCGTTTATTTTATTTTTCACAAATTTCGATGATTAAATTTGCCTGAAAACAAATAAAAATAGGGCGCTGGAATGACCTGTAACATCAGATATATGCGAAATAGTGGAAGGAAAGTGTCTGAATGAACGAATTGAACATTATGCGGCTCGAAAAACAAGGATTTGTACTTAGTTAGACGTCGTTTGGTGCTTTGTCATGGTTCGAGCAATAGGTTTGGTCCAAGGCGGCTGATGGGGGGTACGCCTTTCAAAAGTCCTAATAGTGAGATGCCCTCCAGTGTGCTTGTGTGACACTGTGTACCTATTTAAATAAATGTATTGACTGGTTTTTTCGTGCCTATTTATGTAGAGTAATAACTTTTTACTACTGTAGTGTACAGTACAGTAATTTTTCTATTGTCATTTCTTGCTTCATGCCAATTTTTCAGGCGATTGAATTCATTGAAAATAACGCTGATAAATTTAGTCTCCGGTGCAAAAGGCTTGCAGTCAGCGGCGCCTTTCATACGGCCTTGATGAGGCCAGCGGCCGAAACACTGCGCGAAGCCTTGCGCAGCATGAAAAACCCATTTTCGCCTCCTCTGATTAATATTCATTCAAACATAGATTGTAAGCCGTATACGCAATCAGCGAATGATTCGGCCCGACGTCTTGTTAAACAGGTATCTTTATTTTTTTACCAATTTTTTGAGCGATGAACAATATTACGTGAACAGATTGATCGGAGTCAAATCAAGCTATCGCTTCCTCTGTTGAGTCAAATTAGCTAGCGGAATCAACACTTCATATCATCTCTTTTAGTTATCCACTAGTTTATTATCGCATAATTTTAATTATTTTTTCAATTTTATTTGTGCCAGCTTGCATGAAATGGTTTTCATTGTTCAGTAAGAATCAAAATATGTATTTAGATTTGCATAATGTTAAAGGTGTCTTGTTTTGTGGACGAAGTTGCACGAAATATGCTGTTTCTTTCCTTATTTGCACAAAACCGCGCGCTTTTACGCTCCTCTGGTCTTTTTACATCTTTCATTGTTATACATACATAGCATGCTTGTTTATTCAGTCTTTTTCTGTAATTTTAGTTTATAATAATTTGTGCATAGATTATGTATCGGGACACTCACACATGATCTGCGGAGAGTAATTTGTACCCCAAGAAGTTTTTCACCACATATTCTGATGAGTATCGTTCCATGCATGTACGTTACAAGATTTTTACTTGCTTTTGAAGTCCCGTGTAATCTGCACGTATTAAGGGGGCGCCCCGATATGAAAGAATTTTTTGTTTATCCCAATGATCCTCTAGAGGTAAAATGGAAAATTTGCGAGTGCGTCTGAAACAATGCAAAAACAAGTTTTTAGCGTATTTTGAGCTATTAAACTCATAATTTTCCGGCGCTTCTCGCCGGATTTATTTTTTATTTATAATTTGGTCTTCTAAACTGCCCGAATTCGCTCAAATTTGAGCTACATATAAAGAGCGTGTCAATTTTTCACGCGCTTCGCGCCGGATTTATTGTATAGGTATGCCTTTTGTCATCTAGCCCAATCAAAACAGCTAAAATTTGAGTTATTACGCAGAAAAGATGAAATTTTTTGGCTCTTAGCGCCGGATTTGTTGTTCATCTATATTTTGTCTTCTGGTGCACTCAAATTTGAACTAGACGAGTAGATATCGAATTTTTTCGGCGCTTCGCGCCGAATTATCCATTTTTTGCATTATTTTTCTTTGTAACACAAAGATTAGATACATAGACAGAAGCTAGGAAATTTTTCGTCGATTAAATAATAACAAATCAGTTGTATAGCTAGTTAAACGATAGATTTGTTTCATATCAGTATGGAATAGGATAACATTTTTTAAAAATTTTTTCAAAATTTTTCTCTGCACCATCACTGAGGTACGCTCAAAACTGTCTTTACTTTTGCCTATCTCTTAATGGTTCTCAAGAAATCTTACCTCAAAAATTTCGCACCCCCCTACTATTCCCCCGACGAAATAAAATCCTGGATACGGGCCGGCTTATGTGTATTCTTCGCTAAGATTCAATTAGTTTGTTACATATCATTAAATGTTTTTTTGTACGAGTTCGTTTTATAAATAAATGTACAAACAAAGGCGGTCCTTCTTACAATTCTCTGTTCATTTCTTATTGAAGATTCTAGCTTAGGGTTGTTATAGTTAACGATTTTAAAACGAAAAATATCGTTAACGACGTATTTTTGGGCCGTCGTTGACGAAACGATATCTTTTTTCAAGAGTCGTCGTTAACGAAAACGATATTAATTTTGGTAAATAATATCGTGAAAATAACGTTACTTTTCTGTACATACATTTAATCCTATTTAACTGCATACCGAGTACTAGTTTGCTGAGGAGGCTGCTGGTTGGAGTGGCGTGGAGATAAACTAAACGTCCGAAAAAAGTAAAAAATAGAGTAAATTGAACTTAATATAGTCAAAAAATGTGTATATGGCGCGAAACGCCGAAAATTTGTGAATTTTGAGCCAAAAATGAGCTAGAAACGCATAAAAAAGTCGCATTCTTTACAATATTCACGAAAAAGCGACAATTCAGAGGATCGCAGCCACACAGGATCTTTACAGGAAGTTTCAGGGGGAGGGGTTTCATCCCCTGGAAAAATTTTTCACCCCTAGAATTCGCGAATTTTTCAAAGTTTCTGAAAGTTTCCTGAAAATTCGAGGAAGTGCTATTTTATGCATTTTAGTCATTTACATATTTGCTCAAAAGTGTCAAATTTTCGGCGCTTCGCGCTAATAATCATGTTACGAATATTTTTTGTCCAATTTGTTAGTGATCGACCGGAGATCCGGCTCCGGCCTCCGGCAAATCCGGCCATTTTTTCCACTCCGGTGCTCCGGCCGGAGGACATCCAAAAATCGGCTGGAGGCCGGAGAATTTTTTTCGTTTTTTGCATATTGATTGAACGTACCAATTGCTGACATTATGCTTATTAAATTTAGTCAGAGCACAATATAAAAGCAGAAAAAGGAAATAACACCAAATAAAGTGTCTACCACCACTACAATCGTGAAATATTTATTTTTAGGAGAAAATGCAAATGAAACAAAAATTGTGAGAATCGCTGCAGTAAATTCCTGTTAACACTGGAAGTCATAGGGTAGCATAAGATACAGTCTGGCCTGCTTTGCACATGCTATACTGATTTTTCAGATAATGTTGCTGTCCATTATGTACGTCATATTCGAGGTTCACTGAACATAATATAGTATGTAAGGAACCTATGTATATACGGTCACACACAATCATGCTTTAACATCAAATATTGCCTATTGACGCTTTATTTTGGACAGGCTAAGGAGACGACAGTTTTTTCTTAATAAAAGCATTGAATAAAATTTTGTTGAATGTAGTCTATTTTACCAGTTGCGGATCTAGAATTTTCCTAAGGGGGCAATATCCCTACTTTTCCAAAAATAGCCAAAAACAGGTCCAAAAATTTGCCCTCAAAGCCCGACATAGCGTTTTTTCAGTGTTTTACATTGTATGCTTTCGCATAAAATCACTTTTGACGCAATACTTTTTCTAAAAATTTTCAAATTTTAGACAATTTTGTGTGAAAAAATCATTAAATTTCTTTGACTTCAACAAAAACCTGACGCGAAGCGTCGGAAAATTTGTGAAATTAAAGCGGATAGATGTCAAGTAACATGATTTATTGCTTGATGCGAATTTTAGACCTTTTTAGCAGTTCTTGTCTTCCCAAAAATCTTTGTAGATGTATTACAAAGACGGCCCCGAAAAGTCTTTGTACATCGGGAAAAATCTTTACCGAACATGAAAAAAACCGTGCTTCTAGGTCGCCAAAAAAGTAAATAAATGTCATTAATAGGTATCAACCGGCGCGTAGCGTCTGAAAAATTTGAGAAATTTTGGTTACTGACGGCCAGAAATCATTGCAAATTGCATATCCATTCTTTAGGATTTTCCTAAGGGGAGGGGGCGGCATCCCAACTTTTCCTAAAACAGTCAAAAATAATTACAAAAATTTGCCCTTAACGCACGAAATAGCGTTTTTTCGATGTTCTACATAGTGTACTTTTACATAAAATCACTTTTAATGCAATCTAAAAATTTTGAAATTTTCGACAATTTTGTGTGAGAAAATCATTAACTTTCTTTGACTTTATAAAAATCTGGCGCGAAGAGCTGGAAAACTTGTGAAATCAAGGCGGGTAGACGTCTAGAAGCAGTCAGTGTTTTTTGTACAAGGTCCGTCTGTACATGTACTAAGATCGTCCCCAAAAGTCTTTGTACATTTTGCACAAACAAATTTTTAGGTACCTACTATTATATGGTACAGTAGCGATTTTAGTGTGGTAAAAACGGAGTTGTTCGAATTTCGGTAGTGTGTTTTAGGTAATTTCTGGGTCTCTTAGGGCAAAAATCACTAAGAATCGTAAAACGGCGCGAAGAGCCGAAAAATTTGACATTTTTCCTTTTGAAATACAATTTCTGCGATTATAAAGATATACAGAACACACATTCACTCATTTCGGCGCGAAGCGCCAGTAAATGTTGTTCGAATTACAGACCTTTTTTGCAATTACTGTCTTCCCAAAAATCTTTGTACTTTTACAAAGACGGTCCCAAAAATCTTTATACATCGGGAATAATTTTTTGCTGAATACGAAAAAAATCGTGTCTAGAAACATGATTTACTGCTAGA
The DNA here is from genome assembly GCA_036768485.1 of Mermis nigrescens. NCBI lineage: Eukaryota > Metazoa > Nematoda > Enoplea > Mermithida > Mermithidae > Mermis > Mermis nigrescens. The sequence goes on from JAVLUZ010000502.1 coordinate 18,209, forward strand.
TTTCTTGTATTTATAGCATTTGATGCGAAACATCGAAATTTTTAATCGAAAATAGAAGAAAACTATGCAAAAATAGCTGTTTCTGCTGTAAAAATTGTTTTGAAATCTACATGAACAGATAATGGCTTCCAGGTCGCCAAGAAAGTAAATAAATCTCATGAATAGGTACATATCATCCGACGCATAGCGCAAGAAAAATTTTGAGAAATTATGGTCACCTCTGTTTTTTTTTGTACGAGCCTCTTTGTGCATGTACAAAGATCTACGAGCAAAAATTTTTTTGTACATATAACGTATAGATATGCAATTGAATACACACATTTTTACATACTACTAGATTGTTATCCGTGACCCGCACGCTTCGCAAAAGGTGTAACTTTGTCCTAAATTCAGCTGGTTATATTAGTTCGGCCCGGAACGCCAAAATTTTCATGAGTCTTAGGTTGAAATTACACATAAAATTCGACTCAGCAAGTTGTGTTACGCAATTATAAATAATAAGCGGTTGCAATGTGCTGACTGAATCTCATAATAGACACCAATTTTATTATGAATTTAATGCAGCGCAAAGATAAAAGAGTCAATTTTATCTTCAAATGACAGAAAACAGTGCAAAGTTGTTTAATAGTTCTTTTTTCTGCATAAAATCTTTATAAAACAGTGGAAATAGATGTAAAAGATGCTTCAATCTGTACAAAGATGCTTACAGATAGATTTTGGAGTGTTAAGCCCGCGCTTGGAGCTAAATAGAATGTAATTATGATACTCGGCGCGAAGCCCCGAAAATTTTTAGAAATTTTGCTAAAAATACTCCAAAAAACGTTAAAATTACTATTACTTTGCCCTGAAAAGTCTTTGTACATTGTACAAAGATGGCTCCGAAAATCTTTGTACGAGCCTCAAAATCTTTGTCTCATACAAAAAATAACAGTGATGGTCACTGACGGCCAAAAATCATTGCAAATTGCATATCTATTCTCTATCTCGCCAAATATTTCTGGCCAAGCTGGGAGGGCGGCCAGCCACCCCCCGCTTTTCCCTTAAATCCGCCCCTGCATTCTTTATCTCGCCAAATATTTTGGCCAATGTGGGCGGTCGCCCCCTGCCGTCCCCCTTAAATCCGCCCCTGCATTTCATATAACTAACTAGCTGATATGCAGTTAAGATGCATGTGCACTATGGTCTAGGTCTTGGTCACAAAGATGTCCTATCTATCCACACGTGTAAAATTATATTTCTCCGGCTCCGGCCGGAGCAACATGGTTCAATCCGGCTCCGGCCATTTTGGCCGCTCCGGTCGATCACTACAATTTGTTCGACTTATTTCGAAATTTTTTGTTTTTATGCTTTAGAAAAATAGAGCATCCTCACAAACGCCGAAAAACGATGTTGTTGACGCGTACCCACCGTTTTTAGACCCAACAAGGCACCAAATTTCACCTTACCTCCCAGAATTCCCATGCTATGCCTATCTGGTCACAGCCCTGTCGCGGGATAGGGGGTGAAGTGGCCATTCCGGAGGTCTAACCTCCAAACCTTCCCCTTAGGAAATGTTATGACTACCCCCCAGAATCTGAAAGACCCACCGCAAAGATTAATAAACCCCAGAATTGAATCTTTGACATGCTTTATTGCAAGTTTTGCTGATTTTAATCCTCCAATAGAGTTTAGCTGCCGCCCACATATAGTCTTAAGCATAGGTGGGCAGCACCGAAATTCTGGGGGGAATGAAAAATTTTCAAAGGTCAAAAAATGGTCTTAAAAGTGGTCGTATGGCGAAAAAACACAATTTTTCGACGTTTCTCATCGAGCACTATCCAATGGCATCAAAAAATCACTGAAAAAGCGAAAAAAATTTCAAAATTTGAATTCTGGGGGAGGGGGTGTTTTGATTTCTGGGGGTATTTCAGTTCTGGGGGTGCATACCCCCCAAACCCCCACGCCCATGTGTGGTCTTAACCCATGTATAGTTCGCTTCACACAAGTTAAGTCATAAATTTTAAGAAATATATTCAGCAGTAGCTGACAGATTGCGAATATAGAGCATTGCTGATATATAATTATCGTAACCTCTCGACTTAATGTCAATAAAAATTCTTGAAATTTGTGCACCAATTTAGGTGAAACAGACTAACGGCTATTGTAGGAAACGCGTTGTTCAAAATATTAGTCATTTTTACACAACGTGATGAGTTGGTAAGAAAGCCGTCGCTTTTTTCGCTTTACGCTGAATGGTTAAATTGTTGATGCTTTCGAATCGCCTCATTGTAAAACGTCTCAAAAATTTTGAAACAGACCAAAGAACAATGATAAGAACATGAAAGTAGGAAAAATGCTGTATATAACTCAAAAACGATATTAATATCGTTAACGATATTTTTTGGGGTCGTCGTTTTCGTTAGCGAAACGTTATTTTTTTCTGAAAGAATTTCCTTAACGAAAACGAAGACATTATCCTTTTTCACTAACGATAACAAGGCTGTAGCTTACTTCGTGCTACAGAGTACAGCAATATGTTCTATATGCCAAAACCGCGTTTTTCGATATCTCATAGTGTGACTAAGCCAATTTTTGGGTCGTCTGGCAATAAAGAGATCAAAAATTTGTTAATATGCGAAGCGATGTGTAATATGTAGGCTGGTTCGCAATTTTTAGGTTTACAGCCCCATACGCTGGGAACAAACATTACGTGCTTTATACGACAGAGACTTTTTTGCGGAACATTATCCTCAAACTTACGAATGTGGCCCTAATAAGTATTTGGGCTCAATGTTGAAGCGCACGCACGCCTTAGCCTCCCGGTCCTATCAACATTATTTTGATAGTGATAATTAATGACTGGCTTTTACGACCTAGTTTTGTTTTTTCCATGTTGACTTGTCGTTCTCGTGTCTGTTTAATTATAAATATAAGTAGTCTTTGTAAATAGATTACAAATCACATCTATTTGCGTTGCACTTAGTCCGTGGCTGGAAGCTGGGAGGTTTGGGTCCAGTAGCTGTTCTACTTAGTTTCTGATTCTGAATCAAAATCTTTCCACGTATATGCTCACAGAGGTACAAAAAGCGAAGTAAACGTTGCCTCGATTATTTCAGAATTTTTTTCCGCTTACAAATGTGATCAAAGTTTGGTTCTTGAAAGTGTTCAAAGTTTCATACGCAACTTTCTTGTTAGATTTGAATTTTTAAAAATATTAAAGACTTGTAATGTTTGTAAACCAAAGATTAGAATCGTATGTTACTAACTTTCGCTAAACTGAAGTTAAAGATTTGTGCTTATACTGTGATCGGCCTTCTCCATACGCAACGCAAGAGAGCGAAGGCGAGCAGGGTTGCCAACTTGGCCGGAAACCGGACATTTATGTCCGCTTTTCAGGCTTGATGTCCGGTTTTGTCCGGTCGATAGTCATGTCCGTTTTTCGATGTCCGGTTTTTAAGCTGTTGGTCCGCTTTTGTCCGGTCTCAAAATGCAAAAATGCGTCTTGAGAGGTAAAAGTTGAAAAATTTTCTGGCGCGCGCCGAATTGATTTAAATTTCACTTGTTATTAATCTTTAAGCCGCGCCACGCCAATTGCAGCATTTTTATGGACAATCTGGTCTAGAACTACGCTACGATTGAGAATCCTTATCTTCTGTACGGATTTGGATAGTTTTTGTAATGCAAAAATGCGTTTTAGACGGTTGGAAAAAACCAAAGTTTGAAAATTTCAGATATTTTGGTTTTTTGGTTTTTTATGGGTTTTCATGGTTTTTTAGTGGTTTTTAATGGTTTTTTAATGGTTAAATTTTGGTTTTTATATCTTAGTCGCGAGTATAAGTGTTTAAATGCTTGATTATGATTAAAAACCACTAAATTAAAGAACAGGCATGAGTTGCCTAACCAATTATTCAGAAAAAATAACAAAAGTGAACAATTTCAAATTATTCAGTAGAATAAACGGCAACATGAAGAATCATTTTCTTCTTGTTCATTTTCATCCCTAGAAATATCTAGGGTCGTTCCTTCGAGTTGGTTGATTGATATTGCTTTTCACAAATACCAGCTTTTTGACAGTGTCGGGTGCCAGCTGATTACGCAGCTTTGAGTGAACAAATCCGAACATCGAAAAATTTCTCTCCGATGAAGCACTTGATTTGTCCTGCACTATTTATGCAATAAAAAATTAACTTTTTTGAAATTTTTCGACGTTTTTGACGGAAAAATGATTATAATGCGCCCAAAGCGCTAATTTTCTGACTTTCCGACTTTCCCTTTAATAAAATGATAGAAACTGCCAAAAGATAGAAGAAATCGGCGCGAAGCGCCGAAGTTTTCGATTTTACGTCGCAGAACAGTTTACAAATGATGAAATATGAATCTTGCGACTTTTTTTAACATCGACTTACAAAAACCAAAAAAACCAAAAAAACCAAAAACCAGGCCGATTTTCAAACCATAAAAAACCATAAAAAACCAAAAAACGAGAAAACCATGCGCGGCCAACTCTGGTTTTAGAGAGCTGAAATTTCAGAATTTTCTGACGCTTCGCGCCATTTGATAGATTATAGTTTTTATTGTCAAAAACGACTTCAGAATTGGCTAAAATGCTTTACTGAAGGAAGGAAATTTAAATTTCAACAGAAATAACGTATACTGATCGTGATATTTTTAGTAGAGCGCGAAAAAAACGAAAAACGAATCGCTTAGATGTCAAAACTACTGATGCTTTAAGTCTTCCCTCTTCTAATGCTAGCGTCGAACGGGGTATTTCTGTATTGAGTTTGCTATTACATGAGCACATAGGATTTCCTACTTAAAAAACTGATTTTTTAATACAGGGGGTCTATTTTAAACATTTTTAGACCTCTTAAAAAACGTGGAAAAAGGTTGAAAAAAGGGAAAAAATCTTGGGTCTGGTCTATAATGTCAACCAAATCGCCGGGAAAAAACGGTGTTCGGAAACCAAATTTCAAATCGTGGCTAGTAGAAGGCTCAAACGGTTCTGCTCACTGTAAATTATGTTCTGCTAATCTACCCCCAAAACACGATGCTCTTCTTAATCATGTTAAAACGGTCAAGCACATTAAAGATATTAGTTTTAAAGCCTCATTTGCATTGTCTGCTTTAAGTCTTCCCTTTTCTAATGCTAGCGTTGAACGGGGTATTTCTTTATTAAGTTTGCTGAAGACCAAACTACGAAATCGCTTAGATGTCAAAACTACTGATGCTTTATCACGTGTTCGTTTTTTACTGTGTTGGAAGGGCGAGAATTGTTGCACCTCCACTGTTACTGATCCAATGCTTAAATTGCTTAACACTAAAATGTACGGTCGTTGCATTTGTGATGATGATATCGTGTGCCTTAATGAATCGTTATAACTTTCTGCTGAAGCCTTGTTTAATGTGCAAAATGCGTTCAATGTGGTAAATATTTAAGTGCAATAGTTGATTTGAATAAATTTTAGCCGCTTTGTTATTCATCAAGTGTATACATTGTTTGTCTGGTTTTGTCCGGAATTTAACTGTGCTCCTGTCCGGTTTTGTCCGGTTTTGAATGTTGGTATGTCCGGTTGGTCTTTTCAGAGTTGGCAACACGTGGTTTCACCCTCCACAAACGTTTTCGGCCCCCAGAATACGCGATTTTTCGAATAATTCAAGGGAAGTTCTTAGAAAAGGTGTTGTAGTAAGCGTTTTTAGCTACCTACCTACACCGTTTTCCACTTTTTCGGTCTATTTATCAACCAAAATTATTTGAAATGGAAAAAATTTTTGGGCTAGGTTGGCATTTGTGGAAAATTTTTGTTATGTTAAAATGCGTTTTAGAGAGGTAAAAACTTCAAAAAATTTTTCGGCGCTTATCGTGAAATTGATCTAATTCTTATTTGTTGCTTGCGGATTCAGATTGGTGCCAGACTCAGGCTAAGCCTAAGGCATAAATGAAGCAAAAACTGCTCTGATCGCTCCGCAATCTTCGCTCCATTTATCTCAGGCTTAGCCCATGCGCTGGTATCAATGTGAATGCAGTGAATGCGCATAAGTAAGCCTAAGCATAAGACATTGGTAACCCCGCTCAGTCACCACAGTTCCCCGACGCTTTGGAGACTAGTCCAAAACATTCTTAAAGGCAGAGCTTACTTTTCGCCTATCCTTAAACACATGAACTTCAACAGCCTGTAACTCGGTCAATAGTGCCGAGCCAACTGTCACCTAATTCTTTCAAATATGAACTCCCCATCCCAAACTCAGTTAGAAAATTTCCTTGTCGTAACTTTCTGGGACATTTGAACTTCCTATACTTTAGCCAAAAGGACATACCTACAGATCACGGAGTATACAACTGGTAATAAAAAATAAATTTTTTTGTAAAATCTTTTTACTTTTTTGACGAAAAAAGGCTTATAATGCGCGCAAAGCGCTAATGTTTTTGACTTTTCCTGCAGTAAAACCATAGAAACTGCTAAAAGATAGGAGAAATCAGCGCTGAAGCGCCAAATTTTCGATTCTACGTCGCAGAACATCATCATGCAACCATATTGCTTAATTCTTAAACTTGTCGAAATTTTTCTGGGGGAATGCCCCCTTTCCCCCGGGCTACGCCAGTGTGAACCATGCCCAAATTTTTTTTCACATTTCAAATTTTGGTTCATTCTTAGGGGTCTACAAAACGTCCGCAAATTGAGTGCTCACGTTGAAAATTGGTGTTTTTTTATAAAGTTTATCCTGCATAAAATGGCGAGACCCAAAATGAGTTTTTGAACATTTTGTTACTAAAAATTCAGTATAACTGCAATGAATATAACGATCAGTTATATGTTCTCTCTCCTTGAACTGCATTTTCAGACCTTCACTAGTGCACTTCAGCCGATTTATAGTGCTGGCCCCTAAAAAAACCAGTCGATTTGTAACCTAAAAAAACCACCCCTTTTTTCCATAACCAAAAGGAGATGACTGATGATATTATACTGGCAAACAAGCTATGCCGTGAGGATAACAACTGACCCCTGGTCGCTTTCCGGATCATTCAGAAACTTGAGATATAAATTTGTCGAAAAGTTCCTAAAAATTGCCATTTTATGATTTTTTTAAGGCATTTTTGAGGGTCAGTATTTCTACCCGTATTCATATTTGCTGGAATCTTTTATGTTTTCATGTTAGGCTCCCTTGCAGACTAATGTCAGAAAAAAATTTAGTTCTCCTATGTCATCCACATAGCTACAGTATACCTTCAAAGTCAAACCTAAAAAAACCAGTTGTAACCTAAAAAAACCAGCGCCAATTTTTACAAAACTTAGCAGGAATGTGCCTCGTAGCACCTTTCATGATGCCTGATATTTATTTTTCACAAAAAATAAGAATCACCCCAAAAACTGCCAAAAAAAGTTCGATTGTAACCTAAAAAAACCCACTGTAACCTAAAAAAAGACCAATGTTAAGTAAACGTTGCCATGGCAACGAAATTACTTTTCATCAAGTTGCATAATTTTGCAGCGCAGAGGATGTAGAAGAGTCTTACCTAGAGTCGTTTTTATCACTTAAATACTTTATTTGTGAATTTTATAGAACTTTTAATAAAATTCAGAAAAAAATTATTGATTCTTATATAAATGTGATAAAGTGAACGGAAATATCGTGAAAAATGAATTTTTTTCGAAAATGTGATCATTTAAGATCAACCAACTGTTTTACGCTGCAAACCATGCACTTCGCATAACATTTTGGAGGTGGTTTTTTTATTTCCCATGGTTTTTTTATCCCATGGTTTTAGGCAAATAGGGTTTTTATTCAAAATTTCGTATTTCATGCAGGCTTGCTATGAAATATGGCGCTTAAAAATTCTTCCATGCAGCAAGTTATAGGCCTACAGCAGCTGTCAAAAATAGATGTTTATTGACTTCTTCAATGATATTTGTTCTGAAGTTATAAGCCAAAAACATGAAAATGGTTTTTTTAGAGGCCAGCACTATACGGAGTCTCATCAAAGAATAAAAACTAAATAATTTATCAAAGTGGCCTGAAGCGCCAGAAAATTTCGAAATTTCACCTCTCTAAAACGAATTTGGCAATAAAATTGCTGCAATTGACGCGGCACGGCCGGAACATCAATAACAATTATTTAAATCAAATCAATCCGGCGCGAAGCGCCGGAAATTTTTAAATTTTACCTTTAAAAAGCATTTTCGCATTACAAAATTGTCCGAAAATTCGTGCAGAAGATAAGAATTTTCAGTTATATTAAAGTTCCAGAACAAGCTGTCGATAAAAGTGCAGGGATCGAGCGCGGCACGGCCTAAAACTCAGTCACAAATGTAAAATTTAAGCAATGGAAAATTTCTAAATTTCGGCTCTCTGAAAGGCATTTTTGCATTTTAAAAATTGGCCAAAATCCGGCGCAGCCTAAGCGTCAATGGCACGTAATAAAATTAAATCGATTTGGCGCGAAGACCGAAAAATGTTGACATTTTACCTCTGTAAAACGCATTTTTGCATCCCGAAAATTGTCCAAAAATCCGTGTAGAAGATGATGATTTTCAATCTTAGTATAGTTCTGGAGAAAGTTGTCGATGAAAGTGCTGCGATCGGCATGGCGCGGCTGGAAGATCAATAACGAGCATACATGTAGTAACAGGGAGATGGGGGATCCCCCACCCAAAGTCAGCCGTCTCCCCATCCCCTTTAAAGCCAGAAAAGTTTTGACCATCCCCCATTTTTGATAAAATTCGAATTTCTTGGCCATTTTTACGTGTTTTTTGGCCGTAAATTGGAGATCAGTAACCCCCCCCATCCCCTAAAAATAGCCGGACTTCCCCAAATTTTTAGCCTTACATGTATGATAACACTTATAAGGTTAAATCAATCCAGTGCGAAGCGCTGGAAGCTCTCTAACACGCATTTTTTCATTACAACAATTGACCAAATCTGTTCAGTAGAAGAGGATTTTTAATTATATTGAAGTTTTAGAGCAAGTTGTCGATAAAAGTGCTGCAATCGGCGCGGTGCACTGGGAACACCAATAAAAAACATTGAAGAGAAACGAATTAGGCACAAGCGCCGGAAATTTTTTGAATTTTATCTTTCAGAACGCATTTTTGCATTACAAATATTTTCCACATTGTGAACTAAGCCCAAAGTTTTTCTCCACATCTCGAAATTTTGTTAACAAAAACCCCTTAATGTGGGGAAAAACCGCGATTTCGCTCGCTTCACAATTTTAGCCCCATATACCTCATGCTTAGCCCATGCGCTGGCATATATGTGAATGCACGTAACTAAGCCTAAACCGAGGACGTTGGTTACAACGGCTCAGTGAATGTGTAGAAGCATTTCAAGGATTAAGAATTCAGACTGGTGCCAGCACCCTACTTCCTACCACAGCTGTGCAGACATTATTCATGTTTTTGTCATGCTGAGGGTGCGCTAATCTTTGTACTTTAAGAATGTCACTGATGGAATCAGCGCATTCGAAAACCTAGGAAAACCGTAACCAAGCGCTATTACAATCGCTTGCTGAAAGCAAATGTTTTACACAATAGGTAGGTGTGCACCAGGCACAAAAATACCTACATTAGGCTTACTATGTTTATCATTTGAGAAGATAAGAATTCATTCCGGTGCCGACCGACCATGGTCAATAATATGCTTATCATATGTAGGTAATCATATGTTAATACTTAAACTCATTTGTATTTACAGCTTTACCTAAAACGAAGGCTTTAAACTTTTGATGTCCGTAGCTTTTAGTCCTAACCGAATTTTTTCCATCTTTTTCAACATTAGGATATATACTATCATAGTTTCCCAAGGTCCAGAGTTGAGAGGGGGTGAAATCCCAAAACGGGGGACCAGTAAATTAAATCGTGTATTATTATTAGCTGACACTATTTTTTGTACGAGCTTCTTTGTGCATGTACAAAGATCTCCAAAAAAGTCTTTGTATGAGCGAACAAATTTTTGTAGATATAATATATATACATAAGCAGGGGCGTAACCAGGATTTTATTTCGGGGGGAGCCCAAAATTTTTGAAGTCCTATTATCTCGGGAATCATTAGGAGATACGCGAAAATAATGGCATTTTTGAGTGTTTCTCGACAAGATCTATGGTGGAGTAAAAAATTTTAAGAAAAATTCAAAAATTTTCTTGCTTTATTTCAAATTTGGATAAAAAAATCTATCTTTTAACCTATCAGTATGACTAATTTCTCAATATCAAATTAAAGCTTGACTCCAAAACATTTCGAAATTCTTTTCTTTGCATTTAATTTTGCAGTTTTGTTAAGAATACTAATTCAGAACATAATAAATTGGCGCGAAGCGCCGAAAATTTTTGACAAATACGCTATTTTTAAGTAAAATCTGGGCTTCTAAGGTAAGAAAAAAGATAGAACATAAGAAATCCAGTGTGAAGCGCCGAAAATTTTGACAAATTCGTTATTTTTAAGTAAAATCTGGGCTTCTAAGTTAAGAAAAAAGATAGAACATAAGAATTCCAGCGCAAAGCGCCGGAAATTTTGACAAATTCGCTATTTTTAAGTAAAATCTGGGCTTCTAAGGTAAGAAAAAACACAGAACATAAGAAATCCGGCGCGTAGCGCCGAAAATTTCTGACAAATTCGTAATTTTAAAGTAAAATCTAGTCTTCTGAGGTTAGAAAAATCATAGAACATAAGAAATTAGGCGCGAAGCGCCGAAAATTTTGACAAATTCGTTATTTTTAAGTAAAATCTGGGCTTCTAAGGTAAGAAAAAACGTAGAGCATAAGAAATCCAGCGCAAAGCGCCGGAAATTATGACAAATTTGTTATTTTAAAGTAAAATCTAGTCTTTTGAGGAGAGAAAAAACATAGAACGTAAGAAATCCGGTGCGAAGCGCCGAAAATTTTTGACAAATTCGTTATTTAAAAGTAAAATCTAGTCTTCTAAGGTAAGAAAAAACAGAACAAAAGAAATTCGGCGCGAAGCGCCAAAAATTTTTGACAAATCCATTATTTTAAAGTAAAATCTAGTCTTCTGAGGTAAGAAAAAACAGAACATAAGAAATACGGCGGCGAAGCGTCGTTAATTTTTGACAAATTCGTTATTTTTAAGTAAAATCTGGGCTTCTAAGGTAAGAAAAAACATAGAACATAAGAAATCCAGCGCAAAGCGCCAGAAATTTGGACAAAATCGCTATTTTTAAGTAAAATATGGGCTTCTAAGGTAAGAAAAAACATGGAACATTAGAAATCTAGCGCAAAGCGCCGGAAATTTTGACAAATTCGCTATTTTTAAGTAAAATCTGGGCTTCTAAAGTAAGAAAAAACAGAACATGAGAAATCCGGCGCGAAGCGCCGGAAAATTTTGAGTTTAGAAGCTAAAAAGTGTGCTAAAAATGCATTATGGCTGTCGACAATCCGTTTCCACTCCACCTGAAGAAAAAATCCAAGGGTCCCCCTTTGCTTTTAAAACATTACTTTTTCATTTCGGGGGGGCGGGCCCCCCCCCGCTCCCACCTGGTTACGCCCCTGACTGTGAGTATATTGTTAAATGTACACATGTTTACATACTACCAATGTGTTACATGCGGCTCGCATGCAGTCCTAAATGTGATAATTCGGCCTGAATTTAGTTGATAATAGTAGTTCAGTGCGAAGCCCCGAAATTTTAATGAGCTTTTGATGGGATTTACACATAAAACTCGACTGAGAAGTTAAAATACCTTGTACTACAAAATCATAAATATTTCAGAAATTGTAATATGCCGATTAAATCTTAAAATGAGCACCACTGCGCTTATAAATTCATGCAACACCAAGATAAATTAGTCCATTTGTATTTGAACGGCAAAAAAGTGCAAAATTAATAAATAGTACTTATTTTTGCATAAAATTTTTAAAAACAGTAGAAATAGATACAAAAGGTATTTGAATCCGCATGAAGATGTCAGATTACACAAAGATTGATTTTGGAGTGTATAATGCAACTGCTTGAAGCTTAATACAGTATATATATTAGCGACATTTTGCACGAAGCGCCGAAAATTTTTTGAAATCGCCTGAAAAATACTAAAAAACGTTAAAATGACTTTCACTTTGCCCCAGAAAGTATTTTAACATTATATAATGATGGCTCCGAAAATTAATACGAGCCAAAATCGATTTTTGGCGAAAACGTGCATTTTGGACCATTTTTAGGTGCCTTTTTTGCGATTTTTAACTAAAAATTAGCGGTCATTTACCCCCCCCTCTAAAAGAATGGTCGTAAACCATACGTGCAACAGGGAGCTTTGAGGCATATCCAAGGTTGGACGTCCTTCCCACACCCCAAAAGTCAGAAAATTTTGACCCACTTTCCCCCATTTTTGGCAAAAACTTGCGTTTTTGGCTATTTTTAGGTGTTTTTGCCAGTTTTGGTCAAAAATCGGAGCCGCTCACCCCCTCTCCTAAAAATGGCCGAGAAGCACTCATATGACAGGGAGTTTGGGTGATCCTTCACCCACGCTTCTATGCCCCGCACCCCCTCCAAAGTCAGAAAATTTTTGATCACCCTCCCCCATTTTTGGCGAAAACTTGCCCTTATTTGGCTATTCTTAGGTTTTTGCCATTTTCGGCTTAAAATGGAGTCGCTAACCCCCTCCTTCTAAAAGAGGCCAGGAACCCCTACTAAAAATTTCCAGCCGTTACATATATGCCGAGGTTACATGCATGTTTTATAGTGATAGTTTGTCTATATACTCTTGTTTACATTCAAAAATACTGTATCACTTCATGAAATTCTGAAAGTTAAGTGCGCTTTTGCCATTATAAAAATTAAGTTCAAATGAATTGGAAAGTTTTTCACCATAAATCGCTTGACAGTGACTTGAGTCTTGGACCCTGAGGGGGTAATACTACCCTCACCCCCTATTTGAATGTGTGTATACTATGCTTATCACTTGAGAAGATAAGAATACATTTCGGTGCTGACCATGTGTATACGAACGTTCGATCCGATTAAATACTTTCTTTGAAAATACATATCTGTCCATAATAAACAATTCGTCTGAGGATCCAAACCCGGCAACTGAAAGTTATTTTCTCTCTCGGAAAAAGCCCTGTTCAAACCCTATTGTTGAAAAAGATGGAAAAAATTTTGGTGGAGACTAAATTGAATAAGTACCTAGGAAATGTAGGTACTATCTATGGTTTTTTTTCGTTTTTTTTAAATGTTTCTAGCCCAAGGAACTAGTCAGCAGGTAAGTTTCTATTTAATTATTTGCATCTTTGTGCACAACTGCGTGCATAGCTCAGCCTTAATCTATATATCCATTGTGTGAGCTTCCATTGCTTGCAATAAGCGTTGGCAGTGGCAGTAGTGCTTGGCTAGCGCATGCCGCATATATGCGAGTAGGAAAGACAAGATGTAATTTATTGGGAAATATTGGGCTTTACGATATTAGATTGCTCAAGTGTGTATATTATTATATGTTTTAGTTGATTTTTTCAATTTTTTCCTATATCTGAAAAAGGCTACATTTTCTAAATGATGCGGGAACGAATGTCATCTTATGATCATAAACCATCGATTTCATTAAACTTTGTGATAATGAATGAGGTGAGCAAAGCAAAGTCACAAAGTTAAATTTTAGGTGAAGACATCTAAAAGAAGCGTTCTTTGGACCTTATTACCTACCTACTTAAAAATAAAACAAAAGCAACTAAATCAGAAAGCAAAGTGAAAATCTGTTAAAAATCAATAAACAACTTAAAAGATCGAGCAGGTTTCATAATTATCTCGAGTATAAGACAATGGTGTATTAGACAAATTTAATCTCAACATTCATGGGAATTTTTATCTATCAATATCGTTTTTACACCGTAGCTGCTTAAAATCTAAACAAATGAGCTATTCTAATTTATGTTTCGAAACAATTTTTCCAATGTGACCATTGTACTTGCTCAAAAAAATGAGATGACTAAATTTACTGGTTGGGATTTCTGATATTCTACCCACCTTGCCGACCATTTTATAAGCATGTGATTCCGCTCTGAAGACCAGTTGCTTTCACGCACGGGTATTGCCGAAATTCTGGATGTCCATAAACTTTTAACAGTAAATAGAAAGCCAAAAAATTTATGGTTGGTGCGAAAAACAGCATTTTATGATGTTTTTACGAAGTTCCACCCGCTAGAATCAAAAAAATTGCGAGCGAAGAATTAGGAAAATTTTTAAATAAATTTCTGGGGTCTCTAATTTTTGATTTAGTCTGACTGGTCTACGTGCTATAAATGAAATAGCTGCATATCCGCTGTGTAATGTTCATATGTGCGACATTGCATTTATATGAATTTACTTGCAAAGATGATCAAGAAAGTAATATGCGCGTATAACAGTCGTTTTTCTAATTGTCTTCTGTTTTCCATTAGGCAGTTATTCTACTCAACAGTCGTATTTGCAGAAGAATATATTCTGTCAAGCGGATCATAAACGTCAGTGTTCACTTTTCGAACATTTCGTCCATCTGAGCTATGGCCAGTAAGTTTGTAAAATAAGACATATTCAGATTGTGTTACCCTCGTCAACTTATTTTCCTCGGGTGCTCTTTTCCTTCGGTTAGTATTAATAAATTGATACTAGCCCAGCGACGTGTGTGCCTACTTGCTATAAGAAATAAAGCGAGAAGGAGAACGAAATACATCGGATAAGACGTGTTGAAGGATTTATTTTCCTTGCACGTAATTCTTCATCCTTTTTAGGCTGATTTTTTTATTGTCTTTTTCAGTCATTCGTAACCCATGCATTGAGTGCTTATCACCTTCAATGCCGATAGCGAGTAAAGAAGACTGTACATTTGTAATCTGCCAGATTATTTTTTTTATTAATATTAAACAATTCATTTTGGCCGATTTTGATAAGCTCCTATAATGGAGCAAAATATTTAAGTTCTTTCTTCTGTCGATCGGTCCTCCACTTTTCCTGGAACTGAACTCAGTTTTTGGGTGTTAATATTTTTTCTGAAGTGGGCTCGTTTATACATGGAAATGCGACTATTGGCATTTTTACTAATGTTTATTGCTCGTTGAAGTTTGGTATCTGAGGCATGTGCATTCACAGGCCCGTAGCCAGGGGGATATAGGCAGGGGCAGTAGTTTCCTCCAGATATGCACATCAAGGGAATTCTAGGGGGAATTTTAAAGTGTATTTTTCCGCTAAAAGATGGTGGATATGCGTCAAAAATATCGTCGTTTGGCGTTTCTGTCGATGCTCTATCTTTCGACAGCATAAAAACATAAATTTAAAAAAAATCGGAATTTTCCAAATAAATTGAAGAAATTAAAAATGAGTATTTGGCGCAAAGTGCCAAAAATTTGACACTTTTGAGCAAACGGATAGCTAACGCTTAAAACAGTACCTGTTCTACGATTTTTTTGAAACTTTAAAATCGCAAATTCTGGGAGGGGTGAAAAGTTTCCTTGCGTTGAACCCCCCTAGATCTTTGTGTATGGTTGCCTCCTGTCTGAAATGACAAATTTTTTCACTCACAATCGCCTTCAATAGGGAGAAATAAAAAATTCTCAAATTACGCTTAAAAGGCCCCCTTAGCGCACTTTCAAACTTGTAAACGCGAAAATTTTCAGCTCTCAACTTCTGATTCCTTGTTTATGTATAGCTTTTTCTTCCATAAAGATCAAGTTTGAGTTACGAGTACAAATGGAAAACATGTCAAGTTTTTCCGACGATTCATTTTCTTCGTTGTTTTCCGCGCAAAGCACAAAGATTGAGTAAAAAGACAAAAAAGTTAAGGAACCGTTAATGGTCAGGAAATTTTTGAAAAGTTTCGAAAAATCGCAAATTACGAGAGGTGATGAAAAAATTCCTAGGGATGGGTGAAAAATTTTCTGGGGGAGTGAAATTGTAAAGTGCCTTTTGTGGGGGAGTGAAATTGTTAAGTCCCTTTTGGGTTCAAAAATGGTGAGTACACATCAAAAACATCGTTTTTCAGCGTTTCTGACGATGCTCTATCTTTCCAGAGCATAAAAACAAAAACTTTCGAAAAAATCAAAGAAGTCGGGACAAATTGAACAAAATATAGTCCAACCATGAGTGTTATGGCCCGAAGCGCCGAAAATTTGACACTATTGAGCACATAGCTAAAAACGCTTAAAAAACATCTTTCTACAGATGCTTAGAAAATTTTTGTGAATTTCAAAAAATCGCCAATTCTAGGGGGTGGGAAGTAAAAATTTTTGCGGGTTGTGAAAATTTTTCTGAGGGATCGTGTATGACACCACCCAGACTGCCTCCAAAGACCATGTATGCTTATGAGTGCAAAATTTTCTAATGTCTTGAAATTCTCCTTCAACGTTGTATAGAGTTGGCGAGAAACGCGCAAAAATGCCTTTGTTTTTGACTACCTTCTAAAGGTTCTCGAGATAAATATTTGACTTCAAAATTTTTGTTTTCCCCGAAATAAAATGATGACTATAAGTTTTACATCAAAAATCATCCGACAGTGACGGTTGTACCAATTTTTTTTGAAGAAACTTGCCCTAAAATTTCGTAAAAAATGTGCTGTTTTAAACGTTTTTAGCCGACTATTTGCTTAAAAGTGTCAAATTTCCGTCACATTTCTTGACCAAAGTTTGTAACATTTATTCGAATTTCTTTGATTTTTTTCGAAATTTTCTAATCTTTTTATGCCTAGAAAGATGGAGAATCGTTAGAAACGCCGAAAAACGATGTTTTTGACATTTGAGATCAAAGAAGACACTTTAAAATTTCACCCCTTCAGAATCCCCAAGCTGTGCATGTCTGGCCATGATTCGTCTTTTAATTTAATATAATTTTTTCGCGTTGTGAAGAAATCGCTTGCCATTACTCTTTCATAAAACATTAGCTACGTATGGCTGAGACACTCTGCAATCTAATATGTCCTGTATCTTTTGATTCGCCATTTTATTTCACGAATTTAATTTATTTTAGTAGACGTCCCGCGCAATTTTCGATTGTTAGAAGAATTAGAAGAAGGTCAAAAAGGCAAGGGAGACGGTACGATATCATGGGGTTTGGAAGACGATGAAGATATGACCTTGTCACGCTGGACTTGCATGATAATAGGTCCACCAAGGGTAAAAATAGAAATGACAGATTCGTGCCTGTGATCGCTTAAAATTTAGGGGTTTTTAGCCGATCACTATAAGGGGATCAATTTTTTTAAACTAGCATTTGCAAGCAGACATGCACAGCATTAGAATCCTTGGGGGGTGAACTTGTAAAGTACTTCTTTAGGCTCAAATACGATGGATTCGCTCAAAAAACATAGTTTTTTGCGTTTCTGACAATGCCTCATCTCTCTAGAGCCAAAAAACATAAAATAAAAAATTTCGAAAAAGACCAGGAAAATTCTAGTAAATTGAACAAAATGTAGCCAAAAATGAGTATATGGCGCGAAACGCCGCAAATTTGACACTTTTACTTAAACAGATAGCCAAAAGCGCTTAAAATAGCACCTTTTCTACGAATTTTAAGGAAAATAGCAAATTTTGGAGGGGTAGGGAGAAAGTTTCTCGGGGGTGGGGCGGGGGTGAAACACCCCCAAATCTCCAAGATTATGTGTGTTTTAAATATTTAACCCATTTATGATCGAAAGCGGCAAAAAATTAAAAAAACCTGAAGAAATGAAATTTCTATCCGAAAGTCAAGAAGGAGGGGTAAAACAATTGAAACTTTTGAAGAGATGAGAGAATAATTGACTTTATACGGGGATCCCTATTCTGCTCCTACATTGCGCGAGTAAACATATATGCATTCAGACATTTGATTGCTCAAAATTTTGGGAGAGGGTAGCCGGCCATTTTTAGGGGATGGGTTCAATGATCTTTAATTTCTGGTTGAAAATGGCAGAAAAAGCACATAAAAATCACCTAAATACGCAAGTTGTCGCCGGAAATGGGAGGAGAGAGGGGTAAAAAATCTCGGATGATGGTCGGCCAACGTTGGGTAGAAAGATTTCCCGTCTATCCTGTTACATATATTGTTCAAGTATATAAGACTGAAAAATATTTGTAGGACAATTTTTAATGATTTTTAATTGGTATAATAACAGAAAGTCATCTATATGAAAAAATAATAGAATAAATTTAAAAACATAAAAAATAAAACAAAATAAAAATAAATAAATAAATAAATAAATAAATAAAAGGTAAATAAATTAGGCATGCTGTTAGTATAAAAGAAACAAAAAGACGCGAGAAATAGTATATACACAAGTACATAAAAAGCACACAAAATTATATTATGAGAAATTACGGGTTTTACGAGGTGCAAGAGTTCAAGTGAAACGAGAGAAGTAAGCAGGAGTTATACAGAATAAATACACAAAAAAACGTGAAAAATATAAACAGGCGAGGTCATCAGAGAGGAACTAGGTTGCTACAGTTTCGTGCCTTTGATTCTCTGACTGTCACTGCAACCTAGCGGCACCAGTCTAGGCGGCTAGACTGCCTCTCATCAATGAAAAAAAAAATAAAAAAAATAAAAAATAAAAAATAATAAAAAAAAATAAATAAATAATAAAATAAAAATAAAAAAGGGAAAAATTAATTAATTGAATAAAGAAATAAACGAATTAACATTATAGATACTATAAATATTATGATATATAAAAAAGAAACATTAATAGAGAATATATAAATAATTAAAAAATAAATGGAATAATAAATAATAAAACAATTGTAAACCTACACGTGAAATACTGCCGTAACTGGCCTGTTCAATCACGTGAGGAAACACAATGAGTAAATAGATAGCGAGAGCAGGACAGGAATAGAAAATCTACATCGATGTGCCCGAATACTATGAATACTATAATAATAGTAATAACATCAATAATAAAAAGAATATTCTAAAAGGAAGAAAATAAATAAAAATCATTGTAAACCTACACATGAAATACTGCCGTACCTGGCCTGTTCAATCATGTGAGGAAATACAATGAGTAAACAAAAAGCGAGAGCTAAGGCGGAAAAAATAAAAATGTGGGATTGACGTGGGAACATGCCGTGCCGACGCAACTACATACTCATATGATTAGCGTACTCTGATGAAAACCGAAGCTACTTACTAATACGGATGTAAATGTGCGCGAGTAACGTTTTTCTTGTCGCTAAAGAAAGTTCATGCAGATGTCATCTATAAATATAGCTGTGGCCCAAAGTGCTGAAAAATTCACATTTAAGATGGAGAAAAATAAAAATGTACGATAAAAATTATTCTCGATTTCGATTCCTCGCAGTCATAGTCATATGCTGGGAAAGAGCCTCGCTAGCAATCTGAAAGTTTCTTAAAGTTTATTCGAATAACTGATTAAAAGTGCGTTGACCTTTGACTTATCATGTTTTTTTATCTAAAAATCCTTGTACGAGAGTAGACTTTCGTCTTATAAAATGGTACAGGAATTCCGAAAGCTTTGGGTACCTATTTTTTAGATTTAGGTAGCTTAAAATGGCACTGAAACTTTAACTCGCGTTCTGTGAAATCTGATTCAAAATGTAAAAAAAGTGTATTGATCAAATAGAGATATTCATGGGAAAGCTCTTAATTTCCGTCATATATACACAAAAAATAATTAGAGAAAAACTATTTTTATGCAGCTGCAGGCTGACTTGTAATGTAATTAATTAGTGTTAGTCCTTTTTAAGTCTTTCCTAGCTAGTATGGTAATTATGAAGAATTATAGATTTTTCTTTCGTTACTTACTAGAACACAATATGTACATACTTGTACATAGAAATGGGAGATTTAGTTGCTTCAATATAATCACTTGCATTACATGTACGCACGATCAGACATTGCACAGCATGAAAATTCTAGGGGGTGATATTTCAAAGTACGTGTTTTGGGCTCAAGAAATGGATATGTATCAAAAACATTGCTTTTCCGCGTTTCTGACGATGCTCTATCTTTCCAGAGCAAGAATACATTGAAAAAATGGTAAAAATTCGAATAAATTGTCCAATTTATATTGTCAAAATATTGTCAAGTCAGGAAAGTACATATATGGCGCGAAGCGCCGAAAATCTGACTCTTTTAAAAAGCACCTTTTCTACGACTCTTTTTTTAAACTTTCGAAAAAAACACTGGTTGAAAACCCGTAAACCTCTTCCAAGACCATGTATGCACACGATGCTAACATTTTATACATATGCATTGTCTTCGTTCGACTAATATTTGATCCACGTGCAAAATATTCAGTAGGTAGGTACCTAAATGAAACTAATAGCCGCTGGTTTTTTCATAAAATATTTTATAACTTCTAGTTTAGCCCTAACTTTTATTGCATTCCTTGTAGACACCGTATGAAAGCCGAATGTACAGCCTGAAGATTGAATGTGGTCTTAATTATCCCAACGAATGTCCGGTCGTACGGTTCTGCACGAAAATAAATATGAATATTGTGAATAGTTCAA
Source organism: Mermis nigrescens (assembly GCA_036768485.1). NCBI lineage: Eukaryota > Metazoa > Nematoda > Enoplea > Mermithida > Mermithidae > Mermis > Mermis nigrescens. Next base: position 38,609 of record JAVLUZ010000502.1, read on the forward strand.
ACGGACTTGTAAGTAGATATACTTAATAATGAATTCACTTAATGTGTGTGGCTAATAAGTGATTCATTTACTGAGTTATTCCCTCTGCATTTCTCTCTAGCTTTCCCAGCCAAAACTGGCGTATGGATACGATTCTGCAAACCATTGTCAAGTTGATGGCTGCGCGATTTCCGAAATTAATATTCATTTACTTAATGTGATTATGTTTTTGCAATTTTCCACGAAAAATGGTAAATTGGTAATCAAAAAGTCAAAATTTCTTGGTTTATAAGCAAGAGTCACACTTTTTCATTGATTTTGCAGAAATTCGAATTCCAGAATCCTCCACAGGTGAGCAGCAGCCGGCTTCCGGGGGGGCCAATTGGGCCAAATTGTCAAAAATAGCACCAAAAATTCAATTCCGAGAGGTCTATCGATTTTTGGGGGATCCGCCGGATTCTTGGGGGACTCCGACAAACCTTTCTGACATTCATATTTACATATGTGAACACCTTTCTTCCCAAAATCGGCAATTTACCCCAACCTGAATGCGGAGGTGCCACATAATTGTGTGGATATGAGCCAAGGCCTTACACTATTTACAACGTCCTAAGTGAAAGGAGGAGCGCGTTTTAACTCATATAAATCGTGCCAGGAGTTATGTAAATTCAAGAGCAGTATTATATAATTTGATAGTCATGGTCTTTCAAGGCTGCATATATTCGAAATCTGAGCACCAAAGTTCATGGATCTTTTAAGTACTAAATTCACGAGTAATAACGAAAATGGTCCACTGCTGAGCGAAACGACTGATTAAAATGCTTTGTTTGTCGGTATGGGCACAAGCCCCCTGAGAAACTAAAATACTACCCCAGAATTCAAGTTTTGGAATTTTTTTTGTTTTTTTTCGCAATTTTTTGATGCCAATGGATAGTGCTCGATGAGAAACGTTGAAAAATGTTGATTTTTTGCCATACCACCATTTTTAAGGCTATTTTTTGACCTTTGAAAAATATTGCACCCCCAGAATTTTGTTGCCGGCCCACCTATGGGTACGAGTAATAAACCGTATACTTAATAGATATTTATTGTTGTACACTGAGGCTGATCTTTGGTGCATGTTTCGAGAAATAAACTGGCGACACGTATCGTTAATTGTATTATTATCCTGCTTAGCGCAGTGAGATTTCCGGTCGTTGAGTAGCAAAATTTTAGACGAGATCTTGAGTCGCATTCATAAACGAGCACGTGCTTGTGGGGGTGGGGGGGCGACTTGGCAGACCTGTCTTATTCCGAAATTTTAGAATTCCTATTACTTTTTTATAAGGTTCCGTAACGACAAAATATTAACTTCTTGAAGCGCATTTTGAGAGACCGCCAGGATAATTTTTAACACATTTTCAACTTAGTACATAAGCCGAAAGTTTTGCAGGCGCTTCGCTCCGGATTCATCGTTTTTGTATAAGTTTTGCTAAGACATCGTCAGAAAGTGTGCCAAATTTTCTCGCGCGTCGCTCAGAATCATGAATTTTATTTATTGTTTTTCTTTGCGATGCACTCGTGTGTAAAACAAGTCAAAATTTTTTTCAGCAGTCAACCTTCGACGGATTGTTGAAAATGGCGATTTTGAACGATATATTTTGCTATATATGATTGAAATACAGTGAAATTTCTATTTTTTTCTGCTCAGTATACATAGATAAGCATAAGCACGCCGAGAGACGCTCAAAAAACCATTTTTTCCAATATCTTAGGACTGATTTGTCGAGATATCTGACTTCTTACATTTCGTCTCCCCAAATTCAAAAGGATGTACTAAATGCCTGTTCATAAAAATATCTTAAGGTAAATTAAACTAAAAATTTTCTTGTGTAATTTAATATTCTCATTAGTGTAATAAACGTACACGTGGCCAAAAATGTAACGGCTCGAAATCTTTTGTGTGGGCCCCGGCCATTTATTGGGGGAAGGGGGTAGTTGACCTCGAATTTTCGGTCAAAAACGGCCAAAAAAGCCAAAAAACGGCCAAAAAATTCAATTTTTTCCAACAATCAGTGGGAGGCGGGTCAAATGTTTTCTGACTTCAGGGGGATGGGGGACGACTAAGCTTGGGTGGAGGGATCTCTTATCCCCTGTTGCATGTATGCACATGGATCATAAAATGTTGTCATTCCTCATAGGTCGATAAAAGGCAGTTGCCAGTGTTGTCTAAGTGGCAGCGCACTTATACCATTCGACATATCCTAGAAGACCTGAGACGTTTAATGATGGCCAAGGAGAACGGCAGACTGCATCAACCAGCTGAAGGAGCATTATTTCAATCGTGATCGATCGTTTTTCTTTGATGTCAATGCCGACAAGAGCGGATTGATTTTTTTTCAAGAAACGCTGTATTTGAAATTTTTCGTGTCGCTAAAAAATCGGCTCAACTCTTTGCAATTATCTTATCGTATTTCGTTGTTGTAATAATGTGTTTTACGTATATTGACCTATAGTCTTAATCGGATTGCCGTTTGTACGCCATAGCCAATTAATCTTATCATTCTCTATTGTATGTTGACCTACCTTTGAACCTACTTTGATTAAGGCGCACAGTATATGCGAATGAATGTGATTTATCAGAAAATTATTGTTTCCAATCTTATCATTATTTCGTGTCACTTTTCAATTTATCTATATATAGAATACGCTTATAAATGCTAGATTATATAAAATGACTCGTTTTCAGTTAAAATGATTGGCATGGTCCTTTTGAAGTTTTCTGAAGCAGTAATCGTGTTAAGTTTCAGCGTTTAATGCCGTATTTATAAACATGCTATCCGACGACCGTATATGAAACCTTAAAATTTAGTTGAAAAGCGCCAAAAAGTCGAAGTTCTTCTTTCTTTCTCTCCAGTCAAGTAATTATTTCTACTCTTGTTTTTTCCTGCAAAATATGCAAACTTAGTTCAGAACGGGAACAAAGTTATTGAGCTCTCTGATGTCTTTTCATTAAAAAATTGTATGCGACTGTAAACGGATATCGTAAAGTCGCTCCAGGTCTCGCGTCGTAATAACGTCTTCATCTTCTATCATTGAAGACACCGGAGGTGAGTTGATACGAGTAAAAGTATACACGAAAACTGTTGCACGCTTCTGCATCCTATTTATGTCCAATGTATTTATACAGTGGGCAGGTAGCCTATGCTTACCTAAGATATGTACGTTCACAAAATATGATACGTGCATGCAGTTTGCTTAGAAGCGTTTAGTTTTGCCGTCTTTATATATGTAATTCAAACTATAAGTCTTGTTTTGTTCGGCGGCCTTATATGCTACAGTCTGTTCCATTCCAAGCGGCCCATTTCCGTTTAACGACTTATTACTGCAGCAAATTAATTTACGGGTTGGGTTGTTGCGATACTTTGTAAGATACGTTAAATTTTAAGCAAAGCGGATTAAACATCAATAAGAAGACTTTAAAACAACCAGCCGCTATGAGAACTTAATTGAAGAAGCCATTTATGTAATGAAAAAGTAATACAGTAGTAAGACTTATGAAAATGGGCCGTTTGGAATGAAACAAAAAAATTTTCCTATAGGAAAATCTCCATATTCTTTATAGTCTATTTCACGAAACCTTGTGCATGGATCATGATTCTTGTTCCTATATAAATCGATAACAAACTCAAGCCGCAATCACTATTTACTCAGCAAATAAATTGATAAGCATATGATAATTCAATGTGCGAAATTGCATTACAGTAAGCTGCCTAAAAACCACCTTTGTAGCTGCTCGCTAGGTCGCTGCAAATCGAATTCGGTGCACAAGTTTTCGTGAAATACTTTAGCATAGGACCGATCCTTTGAATTATTCTCTTATGTAGGAGTTCCTAAGGTTTAGTAAGGACGAAACCAATCGACAACGGATTTTCCGAGAGTTGATTTTACATTCTAACCAAAAGAACAACGAGAACAGTTTAGTTCCAGAAAACACTTTTTTGGACCTGCTAATATGCTGAAACTATAAAAAAATAGTTCGATCAGACGCATGTACACAAAAGTGATTAGATTTGGCTGTATTGACGACAACAAACAACAACGAAAGGTAAGAATAAAATCAAATTTGCGTCGCTAATGAAGTACAGTTATTTCAATCGAGATGAGGAAGTATCAGTTGAATAGTCATTAGGTTCAATAGTTTGAAGATAACATTCAACTGTATCAGAGGCGAGAGCGTCAGCGAGCAGTTGCTAGGTTGGCTTGACAGTTTTCCTTCCATTTTGGAAGTTTCTTGACTTTTTGGAAGTTATTGACTCCAATGCTCAACCACAGAGTGGCAGTTTTTCGAGGGGCCCGTGGCAGTATTTTGGGCCGCTTCCATATACTTTGTACAGGGGTAGGCAGTTTTTCTCAAGAATAGTTGGCAGCTTTTAAAAATTTTGACCTTTCAACACTGCGAGCGAGCGACGCGTGCAGGCAGTGTGTGTGTGTGTGTGTGTGTGTGTGTGTGTGTGTGTGTGTGTGTGTGTGTGAGTGTGCGTGTGTGTGTGTGAGTGTAGTAGGGTTGCCAAGTCCCCATTTTGCGGGTTTTTCGAGGCCGCTGGAGGCATATTTCAGCGATTGAGGTTTTTTGCCCCAATACTTAACCATTGGTTGGGGGTCTTTTATGCAGTTTAAGATTAAAATTGGTGTTTTTTACAAGAGCACTTGGCAACCCTATGTGTGTGTGTGTGTGTGTGTGTGTGTGTGTGTGTGTGTGTGTGTGTGTGTGTGTGTGTGTGTGTGTGTGTGAGTGTTTGTGTGTGTGCGTGAGCGTTAGCGTGTTATATGCGTGTTTGTGCGTTTGTTAACTTTTTTTACAATACAAATTTTATTGCAAAGTCAGTGAAACAGGTAAAATACACATAAACACGGCAAAATGCGAAGAATAAAAAAATTATCGCTAGTTTCACTGGCTGCAATAGCTCCATGATACATTAAAGCATACTGGTTGGAGCCACAATTTTTGACTTGAGGTAATCTTTAACCCTGGTCTGAAAGATATTTGCCGAAGAAGAACTAATAATCGCATCTGGGAGAGAATTCCATAGACATAGGACTCTATTTGAAAGAGTATTTTTTAACATCTAAACGAAATTTTTCACCTTCAAGTTTTAAACTATTAACAGCTCGAGTTTTAGATGACTGCGTAAGTGTGTAATCAGGATCAATTTGTATATATCCATTGCAAATTTTGGAGTAACTTAAGAATATGGTACTTTCTGAATACTAACAAATAAACTTCAGAAGAGCGGATTTTTTTACAACAACAACAACAAAGATTTATTGCAAAACGTACAAGACATGGTAAAAATAAAGACACAGCATACGATACAAAGATATGATAAAACGATATATGACTAAAACGTCAGCAACGGGACACGCAGTCACGAACGTGAAAACTTACACGTGCCCCTTCAGATGAACAGAAAAATCAAAAGCATTTAGTTTGCGTTTAAAAATTTCTAAACTAGGTGAATTTACAACATCAACTGGAAGTGAATTCCACAGATTCACATATCTATGACTGAAATCATACTTGAGAATATCTGAACGAGCTACTGGAACAGTCAGTTTAAGGTTATTGACAGAGCGAGTATAGTTGCGATTAAATGCGAAAAACTCGTCACAGAGAATGTGTGATTTTCCATTAATAATCTGATAGTAAAAGGATAAAGCAAAACGAATACGGCGTATTTCGAGACGTTCTAACGACAGACTTTTTAAACGATCATTATATGACAAACCACTGTTAAAACCAAAAATACAACGGGTAAACTTGCGCTGAACTCGCTCGATACGATCAATATCTCGAATACGATAAGGACTCCAAACGGTACAGCAGTACTCTAAAAGCGGACGAACATATACAACAAAAGCACGAGACAAAATTTTATGATCACGAGAGAAGAATAACTTCAGTATCAGACTGGATCGCTGAGAAGCTTTTTTAATCACTTCATGATAGTGCTGCTGAAATTTCAAATTTTGAGACATTAGAACACCTAAATCGCGGACACAGTCAGAATCAGAAGGTAAAAGTTGATTTCCAATAAAATATTGATGTTTAGGATTATTATAACCCATGTACAAAACTGAGCATTTATCAATAGATATCTGAAGCTGCCATTCACGCGACCATGTATAAAGCTTATTAAGGTCGTTTTGAAGTATAGTTTTAGAAGAGGACAAATTATACATTTTAACATCGTCAGCAAATAACCGAATACGACTACTCATATTATCACATAAATCATTAATGTAAATCAGAAAAAGGGTTGGCCCTATCACGCTCCCTTGCGGGACGCCGCTAGTTACATTAAAGCTATCTGAAAAAGAACTATTAACAACAACGCACTGAGATCGAGAGGATAAAAAAGATTTAAGCCAGTTGAAAAGAAAACCATTTAGACCATATGCAGAAAGTTTATGAAGTAATTTTGTGTGCGATAAAGAATCGAAAGCTTTTTTAAAGTCGATAAAAATTACATCTACAGTAGATTTTCTATCAATAAATTTTGCCCATTCGTTTTTACACTTTAGCAATTGCATTTCACATGATCGACCTTTTAAAAATCCAAATTGGAGAGGAGAAAGTAAATTATTTATATTTAAGTAATCCAGAATCTTTTTATTAACAATTTTTTCCATAATTTTACAAGGAGAGCAACACAACGAAATCGGACGATAATTTTCTACACAAGCAGAATCACCTTTATTTTTTGAAAACTGGAATTACGTTTGCTAACACTTAGAACATGTTAAAAGAAAGCGCGGAAAAAAATTTCATCCGTGTATGATCAATATTACAAAAAGCTTTGGGTTTCTTTAATTAGCCTTTTCTTGACCTAAACAAGCATCTTCTCGACCTAAGTATTTGAAGATCCAAACAGCTGAATGCAGAATCACATGTAGATACCCAATTTACGTCGACCGAAGCATCTATGCATCGACCTAAGCATCTATACATTGACCTAAGCATCTATACATCGACCTAAGCATCTATACATCGACCTAAGCATCTATACATCGACCTAAGCATCTATACATTGACCTGAGCGGGAGCGACCTCTACCTAAGCAGCTTAAAACACCTTTTAGGATATACTAAGCCTAAGCCTAAGCATATTAGAAGCAAAAACTTAGATTTTCCTATATCTTATCAAGTAAAACTGAAAAAACATGCAAAAAAAATGAAAATTTTTTTAAAAGTCATTTTAAAATTTCAAACAGCTTTCCGCGCCTTTTTTCTTTTTTCTCTTTCATTGCTATGCTTCCTTCCATAATTTCAGCCCATATTATTCATTTCTGACAAATGTGTAAGTCCTTGGATCGAGTCGTTTAATCGTCCCACGCAACACTAAAATCGAGAGTTGCCTGCAACTTTGCAAATATGGCTCAGATTTTCACCAAATTTTCTTTCCGCGCTTCAATTTATCATGTTCTATCATTTTGGCAAAAAAATTTTGGCATTCCATATTCGTTTTGCACCTTTTCCGAAAGTACCATATTCTTAAGTTTAGCCGAAAATTTTATATATCATGGATAAATCAAAAACAACTACAAAATTCCAGAGAGTCTAATTCTAAAATCTGAAGCCGACGTTCATATGGTATGTCACTAAATTTAAGAATACGTTTGGTAAAATATTTTTGAACTTTTTCTATATTTTTTGTATCACATTTCTTATATGGATTCCAAATAAGTGTATTAAATTCTAAAAGGGGGCGAATAAATTGCTTTAAAGCTAAAATTAATGCTTCTGTATTCTTAATCTGAAAGGATCGAAAAATAAGGGATAATCGAAAGTGAGCGTTTTTGACTATATTTTTTATATGAGGAGAAAAATTCAAAGTTTCATTTAAAGTAATACCTAAATCCCGAACCCCAATAAGTAGGAAGAAGCGAGGATTATTATGACCAAAGTAAAGGACTAGACATTTAGATACTGATAGGGGTAATTGCCATAACTTAGACCATTTGATAATATCAGTAGGAAGTTTTTGTGAAAGAAAAAAATCCACTGATTTAGCATATATTTTAAATCATCCGCGAAAAGCATAATTTTTGTTTTTTCACTAATGCAAAGGATTGTAATATCATTAATGTAAAGTAAGAATAAAACAGGTCCCAGGACACTCCCCTGTGGAACACCACTTAGTACATTTCCCGGTAGTGAGACTGTATTATCAAGCTTAACACTGAGTACGATTAGTCAAAAAAATCATGAATCCATTTTATGAGATTATCACACAGTCCATACTTAAATAATTTAAAAATTAACTTTGAACTTGAAACGGAATCAAAAGCTTTTTGAAAGTCCAAATAAATAGAATCGATTGTATCTTTATTATCTAAATTTTTAATAATATAATCAGTGTAACAAAAGTAGCTGTGATTCACATGATTTTTTCGGTAAAAAGCCAAATTGGTATTTTGATAAGAGATTATAATGCAAGATATACGTATATAGTATATATATATATATATATATATATATATATATATATATATATATATATATATATATATATATATATATATATATATATATATATATTAGTGATGTCCTGGGCACCGGCGCCGGTGCCTAAGCACTGGCACCGGGCTGGTGCTAGGCTGGTACCGGCGCTGGTGTCGGTGCTAGATAAAAGAAAAAAATTAGTGTAAAAAGAATAATTGAAGCTCATTTATCACCAATTTAATGAATAAAGGCGCAAAAAGGTAGCATTTTGTTAATAAAATCTTCTGATTAGCATAGTGAAGCATTTTGACTGAACTTCAGAACAAGTCTTCGAGCTTCAAAAATGAATTATTCATTCTACGAAACACATCTTATTGAAAACATCAATTAACAGCAAGAAGCGTGGACACTAATAAATAAAGTAATTTAAAATTAAAAACATCGACACATAGAGTGGAAAGTTCTTCTAATTCTACCATCTGTAGGCAAGAAGGATGAGCACTACAGAGTAGTTTTCAACTTAATTTCATCAAATCCATTTTTATTTTCCCATTTCGTGAGCAGAAGACCGTAAAACGCAGCTAGAATTTTAAAATAGTTTTTATGCAAAACTTTTTCCTGCAAGTTATTCAGAAAAAGCTTGTTAAAACTTTTGTAAATGAACTTCTATGTAAGTCTTTTGCATTATTAATATATCCCATGTTTGTTTTCAGAGGCTTTTGAAAATGTGAAATGATAAACTCAAATAATTTAACCTCAAAAAGTTCTTGTGGCTATTTTCATGTTTGTTTCCTACTAGTTGAATATATAACTAATGCACTAAAACCAAATTTCGATTTGACTAAAGAATCAACTACTGCACAAGCCAATCTTGATTGCGCTACACTTAAACTTATAATACACTATTTAACTTTTATTTTTCTTCGAATTTGAATTTTATTACAATTTTTTGTTTGTTTAATGCTTAAGTGAGAAAATTAATATGTATTCATAAATTAAAAATAATGAAGTCGTTACTAGCCAAATGAAATTTTGCCCTTAATATGTATATCCGGTGAAAAATGGGTACAAATTTAAACCTTTTTGAAGAAGCATAGTACACTATATAATATGCTAATGTAGCACCGCTTACCGGCACTGGCACCAGTGTGGTACCGGGAGTACCGGCACCGGCAACTGCAGTAAAAAAGCGGCACCGGGACATCACTAATATATATATATATATATATATATATATATATATATATATATATATATATATATATATATATATATATATATATATATATATATATATATATAGCTATATATAGCATGCCATGCTAGGGGTTGCTCGCCGGGAGCCCTGCCTCGGTTGGCTAGCCCCGGGCCGGGGCTGTCTCCGGCACTGCGGGCCGGGCCAATGTTGAGTTGATTATAGCAGAAAATTGATAATGTTTTGGCAGATTTACCTTCAAACTCAATTTCAAGCAAACCACGATCTTGCTAATTCAAATCTTTATTTCACTATGTCAGATTGGTGCAAATTTCTAATTAATAAACAAAATTGACATATTTTAAATTGCACTCATATAGACGAGCATATTCCAGACGCTTGGTAGCAGACGAGCTACGTCTATCAGAACAAATAGAATAGTAAGCCTTCAAAAATGCAAAGTAAAGCACATTGAAAATGCATCCAAGTCAGAGGAGTTAAATCCATACATGGGCAGCTCAAAAATTTAGGAGTCCAAAAATTCAAAAGTGCCTGATAATATATGGTAGAGCGAAAAAAACACCCTTTTCTCAGTTTCTCAATGAGAGCTATCCATTAGCATAAAAAAACCGCAGAAAAACAGAAAAGTCTGAAAATCAATTTCTGGGGGTCTAGCGGATTTTTCATTCTGGGGGGAAATGTGGAATTCTGGGGGTCTAGATCCCCCAATGCCCATGTTCTGTTAATCTTGTAATCCCAACAAATATTAACGCTTGACGTGCATCTTCTACAAGCAAGAATATATGCATAGGTACATAAAAGGGGTAGGGCAGAGTCGTACTATGAGCATGGTAAAGACGTCATTATTGGCCCCCGGTTAGCCCCGGCACCGGCCTAGGCCCCGGCCCCGGCAAAAAAGGCGGCCCCGGCACAGCTCTATATATATATATATATATATATATATATATATATATATATATATATATATATATATATATATATATATATATATATATATATATACAGGCCCGTAGCCAGGATTTTATCTAAGGGGGGGCGGTCCAAAATTGGTGACCCTATATATAGGGATATGGTCGCCGGGGCGCCAAATAAAGTGCATTTTTTTTTTTACGTTTGGTGAACATGCTCTACATCCCGTTAAGCTCATAACATTAAACAATTTTTTCTGAAAAATTTTTATTTTCTCCTAATAAGCTATAAAAAATGACGTTTTTGGCCGCAAGCTTGGGCCTAAATGAACGAAAATAATGATTCTATGGCGCGAAGCGCCGAAAATTTTGAGAATTTTCGATAAAATGATGCCAATTTTCACGCATTTCCTTACCTTTTTCAAAATTATTTTGGGCTGCGGGGAGCAGCTATAAAAAATGACGTTTTTTGGCCGGCGCTTGGGCCTGAATGAACGAAAATAATGATTCTACGGCTGTGAAGCGCCGAAAATTTTGAGAATTTTCGATAAACAGATGCCAATTTTCACGCATTTCCTTACCTTTCCATTATTTTTGTGGCTGCTGTGAGGGGGAGCAGCTATAAAAAATGACGTTTTTTTTGGCCGCGCTCTTGGGCCTGAATAACGAAAAATAATGATTCTACGGCGCGAAGCTGCCGAAAATTTTTGAGAATTGTCGGAGCAAATGATGCCAATTTTACACGCATTTCCCTTACCTTTCCAAAATTATTTTTGGCCGAGGGGGCGTATGGTGCCAAAAAATGATTTCGTTTTTTTGTTGCCGCAGCTTGGGCCTGAATACCGAAAATAATGATTCTATGGCGCGAAGCGCCGAAAATTTTGAGAATTTTCGATAAAATGATGCCAATTTTCACGCATTTCCTTACCTTTCCAAAATTATTTTTGGGCTAAGGGGGAGCAGCTATAAAAAATGACGTTTTTTTGGCCGCACTTGGGCCTGAATACCGAAAATAATGATTCTACGGCGCGTCGCGCCGAAAATTTTGAGAATTTTCGATAAAATCATGCCAATTTTCATGCATTTCTTTACCTTTCCAAAATTATTTTTGGGCTAAGGGGGCGGCCGCCCCCCGCCTACGCCCATGTATATATATATATATATATATATATATATATATATATATATATATATATATATATATATATATATATATAAATATATATATATATATATATATATATATATATATATATATATATATATATATATATATATATATATATATATATATATATATATATATATATATATATATATATATATATATTAGTGATGTCCCGGTGCCGCTTTTTTACCGGTGCCGGTGCCGGTGCTGCACATTAGCATATTATATAGTGTACTATGCTTCTTCAAAAAGGGTTAAATTTGTACCTATTTTTCACCGGATATACATATTAAGGGCAAAATTTCATTTGGCTAGTAACGACTTCATTATTTTTAATTTATGAATACATATTAATTTTCTCACTTAAGCATTAAACAAACAAAAAATTGTAATAAAATTGAAATTCGAAGAAAGATAAAAGTTAAATAGTGTATTATAAGTTTAAGTGTAGCGCAATCAAGATTGGCTTGTGCAGTAGTTGATTCTTTAGTCAAATCGAAATTTGGTTTTAGTGCATTAGTTAAATATTCAACTAGTAAGAAACAAACATGAAAATAGCCACAAAAACTTTTGAGGTTAAATTATTTGAGTTTATCATTTCACATTTTCAAAAGCCTCTGAAAACAAACATGGGATATATTAGTAATGCAAAAGACTTACATAGAACTTCATTTACAAAGTTTTAACAAGCTTTTTCTGAATAATTTGCAGGAAAAAGTTTTGCATAAAAACTATTTTAAAATTCTAGCTGCGTTTTACGGTCTTCTGCTCACAGAAATGGAAAAATAAAAATGGATTTGATGAAATTAAGTTGAAAACTACTCTGTATTACTCATCCTTCTTGCCTATAGATTGTAGAATTAGAAGAACTTTCCACTCTATATGTCAGATGTTTTTAATTTTAATTTACTATTATTAGTGTCCACGCTTTCTTGCTGTTAATTGATGTTTTCAATAAGATGTGTTTCGTTAAATGAATAATTCATTTTTAAAGCTCGAAGACTTGTTCTGAAGTTCAGTCAAAATGCTTCACTATGCTAATCAGAAGATTTTATTAACAAAATGCTACCTTTTTGCGCCTTTATTCATTAAATTGGTGATAAATGAGCTTCAATTATTCTTTTTACACTAATTTTTTCTCTTTTATCTAGCACCGGCACTGGCGCCGGTACCAGCCTAGCACCGGCCCGGTGCCGGTGCTTAGGCACCAGCGCCAGTGCCCAGGACAGCACTAATATATATATATATATATATATATATATATATATATATATATATATATATATATATATATATATATATATATATATATATATATATATATATATATATATATATATATATATATATATATATATGCGTTCTCTGTTCCTACTTCTTTTTAAAGTGCAAATTTTAAAATGTTTGCCTTCTCTAGCCTTTCAAATCGAAAATTGAAATCATGCTGCAAATTTCCTTTTGACCTGTAATTTATGAATCGTCGTGAGGTATTAGTTGGTATACCTACCTATATCGCTGACACATGATACCTACCTATTCTCTAAACTAATACTTACAGAATTGCGCTAGATTGCGAAGGTCACAATTACTGTGAACGCTCAGGATTTTTTATGTACGTTCTTGTCACGGAAATTGCAAACGCAGCGCCGCTGTGATCTACTACGATTGACCAACTACAGTAGAACGTAAGCGCTTCTACCGTAGCCACGCGTGTTCGGTCATATTAAAATTGCGTTCAGCCTTAGTAGATCGCAGCTAGCATATTGCGTTATTTGTCACACAAACGGGAAAAAATTTCTCAATCTGCTTTGATTTTTTGCATGCGTGCGTCTCAAAAGTGTGTGCATGCTGCATGTCCAGTCCGAGAAAAAAAGGTAAAAATAGATTGGAATTTTCGTGCATATCATTATAATTCTCGTTTCCTCCATTGTAATCTCATCTAAGAGATAATGGGCATAAAAATGAAAGAAAATAGTATTTCCTGTGTGCGATCAATTGCATATTGCTCTGCCGCAAAAGAGCATTTTAAAATTAATTTCAGGCTGAGAGCGTTCTGCGTTTTAAAACAAATTCATAGCCAATGAAGAGCAAAAGATTCAAAAATCATATAGGCCCAAAAATTTCTTTTGCCATTAGTAATATGATTTTAAAAAGCGCATCTTTTTGACTAAATCAAAATTAGAAATAAAATCAAAGCAAATTGCTCTTATCTTTTGGAGGGAAAGGTTTTTAAAAAGGTATTTTCATTCTCCTACAAACCATATTTTTCACCATTATATTGCAAAATTGGGAAGAGAATGAATAGTGACTGTAAGGTCTAAGCTAGATAGAAAATTTAACAAAATAGTGAAATACAGATGACAAATACTTTTGCAAATTAATTGTACATCATCCTTAGTAGATCGCGGATAGTAGAATGAGATGACCTTCTTATTGCGTATTAATACAAACATACAGTATGCGTGTCTTTTTCTTTAACGAATCGGAGAATAATATGACCACGCCGTTATTTGTTACAATGATGATCGTTTTACGCAAGTTGTAGTTTTAACGCGTGCTGCATGCAGCGTGGAAGGTTCCCTGCGCGCCTAAGTACGTGCTTTGTGCCTGCTGTATGCAGCGTAAATCGGAAAGATAAAAATAGCCAGGCTGGCCGTTCTTTTGACACAGGCATGGAAGAACGAAAATCTATTTTGTTGAAAAAATTGAACTAAATAAGCGTCTGAAGTGATTGGATAGAATAATTATATTTTTATTACATAATTTTATATAATATTTACATAATGATACAATTAGTAATATTAGATGGGAACTGACATGGAATACGACTAGACAGGAATTTGAAAATTAATATTTAAAATTATTTTTAAAATGAATGAATCAATTAATTAATCATAAATCTTTATTCGATTCTTTTATAGTGCTGAAAAGAATAATAAAATTAATCATATGTCATACCAGCACAGCATGGGGATTCTGGAGGGATGAAACCTAAATAATTTTGTATTAAAAACATCGTTGATGCTCCTTCCTTCTGGCCACAAATGGCCATGGGGGGATTGTGACCCCAGAAGTTGAAATACATTACCCCTGCAAATTACTGTAGACCCCAGAATTCTATTTTTAGTTATATTTTTGGCGATTTACCTTATTCTGACCCCCTAGAATTTAGGTGCTGCATATTTAAAATTTTTGTTACATAAAATAAACTAAATAATAAATATCGTTATGCCTTCAAATTACAAAATTGATAAAAAATTTCCTCATTATCCGCTTTCAAAAATATTTTGTATCTTCGCTTTTTTCATTTATTTACGATATGTACATTAATAATATATTCAGTTCAGAAGTGAAATACATCACATAGTGTCTGTCTCCTCAGGCAAGCATATAGTTCAAAAAATATTGCCCGTTCTATTATTTCGCGCAAATTTTATTCTGACCAGCCAGCTTTCTTCGCAATTTTTCTTGTTCAATTAAAGTACTTATATATGCGTATCTACCATTTTGTATTTATTTTATTCAGCGGACATACGCCTACACACACATGTAATAAAGGCAAGGCTTGAAAACAACAACAAATTTTTACCTCCTGATATTTTAATACACAAGCTCACAAAGATTTTGCTCGCGTTCCCTGGGTCTATATGATTTTTAAATCTTTTGCTCTTCATTGGCGATGAATTTCTTTTAAAACGCCGAACGTTCTCAGCCTGAAATTAATTTTAAAATGCCCTTTTGCGGCAGAGCAATATGCAATTGATCGCAAACAGGAAATACTATTTTCTTCCATTTTTATGCCCATTATCTCTTAGATGAGATTCCAATGGAGGAAACGAGAATTATAATGATATGCACGAAAATTCCAATCTATTTTTACCTTTTTTTCTCGGACTGGACCTGCATCATGCACACACTTTTGAGACGCATGCATGCAAAAAATCAAAGCAGTGTGACAAAAAACGCAATATGCTAGCTGCGATCTACTAAGGTCGAACGCAATTTTAATATGACCGAACACGCGTGGCTACGGTAGAAGCGCTTACGTTCTACTGTAGTTGGTCAATCGTAGTAGATCACAGCGGCGCTGCGTTTGCAATTTCCGTGACAAGAACTGTAGGATAAGCGGTTATAATTGCCATATGAGAAGGAGTGGAAAGAAAGATTCTGCTAAAAACGAGCGAGTATTGATGCAGTAATAAAGCAAACTCATTTTGAAATTTCTTTGTGCTCTAAGTTATTTTTAATATTGCAATGTATACAAATCGATAAAAAGTCAGAAATTTTTGGCTCCTTTTTGATTTTTTTTAAACTTGCATTTTTTGGTCGTTTTTACGTGTTTTTTGGCCATTTTTGAATGAAAATTATAAACAGAGTCATTTCCAAACACGCAACAGGGGATGAGGGATCCCCACCGGGCCCGTATCCAGGGGGGTCGGGGACACATGCCCCCTCCCTGAAATGAAATGTGGGAATGATTTTTTTCTTCACTCCCTTCCCCTTCGCTTTTTAGCCAAAAATTGCAAGAAAATTGAATTTTTTGAATTATAATTAGTCTATGTGTAGTCCACGATTTTTTTTTGTATTCGGCAAAGATTTTTTGCAATGTACAGAGACTTTTAGGGACCATGTTTGTACATGTACAAACGGACCTTGTACAAAAAAACACTGGTGTAGTCCAAAGCGCACGGTTTAAGCACTCCATTTTCAGTCTTCATACAACCTAAGGCGTATTTTGCACAGTGATCGTACGGGGTCAGATTTTCACCCCGATCGGGGTCAGGGTCGGGGATGAAAAACCTCGGTTTTTGGGGTCGGGGTCGGGGTTGAAGATTATCAATTAAAATTGCATGATTGCATACCAATTTGAAAAGGATAAAAACGATACCTTCACTTGTTTGTAGAGCATACTAATAAAGCTGGTTATGTTCAACATTTTATTTTCATTCCAAGTTCAAGCATGGTTTTAGCAATTTAGCATTACTTTCAATTTTAATCACTAATCGCTCTCGCTTTTTCGTATTCTTCCACAGTTTTTTCATAACGGTTTTCTATGGCGCACTGATTGTAGAGGAGCCAATGGCGCGAAGCGCCGAAAATTTTCGAAATTTTTACCCTTTTCATGTAGAATTTACGCCTTTTTATTGACAAACAGTTCGGAAATCATAAGTAGCGCAAAGCATCAAGACATTCAGTCATATTTTACCGCCCTAAGACAATAATCGGCGATGCTAAGCGCAGAAAAATTTTGACGTTTTTACTCTTTAAACTCAATTTATACCGTTTAAATCATACAGAACAGATAAATCTAATTGCGGCGCGAAGCGCCGAGAATTTTTAAAAATTCCCAATCCTTTTACCTTTTCTTTTCCTCCTAAAAATCTCTTTCAACATGTAGAACGAGATTATACGGCTGGGGGTCTGGGGTGGCGCGCTCAAGCGCCCCCAACGAGGTCCAGAGCAGAACCCCCAAAATTTTGTAAAAAAGTACTCTAATTTTTAATTAGTAAAGTTAAAATTTTCGCAAATTAGCAAAATCTCGGTTCTGAATTAAGTCCAAAAAACTTAAAATTGATGAACACCTACACTGCACAAAACTTCGAGCTGAAATGCGTTTTTCGACCTCTGCTAAGTATGTAGCGCAGCAACGGGTCGCAACCAATAAGTCATTGAAAGATGTATCAATGAGAATTTTGTTCATACCATTTTCAGGCCCATTTATGGCCTTCTTATTAACTAGTTCAGAAAACAGAAAATGCGCAAAAACACAAGAAAATTTGGCCTTTCCTTTCATTTAAAATAGAATTATGTGTCCTTGTAAAGAAAGATAAACAAAGCAGAGAATAGATAAATTGGTATGCAAACATTTTCGCACTTTTACTATTATGTTCAACAAGCATGTGCAATTTCATTCAATGAACTAATAGTGCATTAAATCACTAAAGTGCTGCGAAGTGCTGGATTATTTTAACAGATTCAAGCTTTTAAATTCATTGGATCTGTATAACAATAAATAATAATGACTCGGCGCGAGAGCGCCGGAAAATTTTGACGTCTGTGCCTTTTTAAACTCAATGTTTTGGACACATTGCGCCAAAAAAATCAACATAATCTCTGAAAAATTCCGGGGCATGTGCCTCCATCCCCCCCGGCTACGCCTGTGATTCCGCAGTAATTTCGGCGCACTTCATAATGGAAAATATGCTAACATGTATGTACGTCTTAACAACATGGCGACCAGGCCTACTTTTTATAAAATATCACGAGTGTCGAGTTTAACATATTAATTTTGCTGATGAATGAATCGTCCTTGTTCCGACTTTATTTGCTATTTATACAATTCTTCAATGTACCAACAAATAAAATGCTATATTTCACCCCCGAAAGAAGGTTCAACCCCGACTCGAAAAATCATGCCCCCGGTCGGTGATTATAAATTTGCTGATAAACTTTGACCATTTTCAGGATGAATTCAGAACCGTGATTCGGCTGATTTTGTAAAAATTTTAACGTTACCATTCAAAATTGAAGTATGATATCTTAACAAAATTTTACGGGCTCTAACAGTGTTTTTTTTGTATTCGGCAAAGATTTTTCCTGATGTACGAAGACTTTTCGGGACCGTCTTTGTACATGTACAAAGATTTTTGGGAAGACAGAAACTGCGAAAAAGGTCTAAAATTCGCAAAAATTTGCGGCGCTTAGCGCCGAAATGAGTAATTGTGTGTCCTATATATCTTTCTAATAGCAGAAATTGATATTAAAAGAAAAATGACAAATTTTTCGGCGGACGATTCTAAACGATTTTTACCCTCAAAAACCCAGAAATTAGCTAAAATACACTACTAAAGGTCGAACAACTTTGTTTTTACTGCACTAAAATCGCTATAGTACCATATTATAGTACCCAAAAATTTGTGTGTACAAAATGTACAGACTTTTAGGGACCATCTTTGTACATGTACAAACGAACCTTGTACAAAAAACACTGGGCTCTGCCCCGAACCCGCTGGGGAGCACGTGAGCGCGCTACCCAGACCCCCCAGCCCTGAACGAGATGGTTTCCAATGGATTCTCTTCGTATCTGAGGTATCCGGGTAGCAAAATTTGCTAACTAAAAGTCATCCTTTAGTCATCCTTATGTTTTGAAAAAATTTTGCGCTCTTCGAAACAAAATCGTGGATACATGTCTGATCTCCATCCAAACTTGGCTGTCTCCCTCACCCGAAGCCATAAAATTTTTGACTCCCTCCCTCGACTTTTGGAAAAAATTGAATTTTTAGCCTATTCCAAGTTTTTTGGCAGTTTTTGGCCAAAAGTTGGAGATGGTTTACCCTCTTCCCCTGAATATGGCCGGGCACCCCCACCCGAATTTTTAGCCGTTAGCACGTACGGTCATTTCATACCCTGAAAATGACCGACTATTTCCTTGAGGCGTAAAACTATTACATGTCTGCCCCAAATCCATACTTTTGTTTTTTAGGGGCACGACCAAAATTTTTTAAAAACAAAGGAACCAGTGGATGAATTCAAAAACAAATTTTTACGAACTCTAGAGCTGCACATTTTGCGAATTTGCTACTCAGGTCGGGTGCCCTAAATAATTGGAGAGTGCGAGGAACACCTCTCTTCTACGGCTGGCGGGTCTGGCTCGGCGCGTCCAGCAGGGTCAGGGCAGAGCTCCAGAAGATTTTATAAAAAATATTGTTGCATCCTAGCTTCGAAATTTGCACAAAATCAGTCGAATCCTCTCTCTGAAATCTGAATTCAGCAATAAAAAAGTCATCATCACCGAAATTCATTGTCATCGCCTGAAATTTCTGTCATTCTTTCGTCTTGCATGAATAGACAGCGTTTTCTTCCTGAATCTGTAAAAAAACCAGAAGACAACATAGATACAAAATATGCTGTAAATTGTACTAAGATTGAATATGGAATGCATTTAAACCGCGCGCTTGGGGTTAAATAGGTTGTACTGATACGTGGGCATGGTGAGGGATGAGAGGGGGCTATTACACGTCCCTGAGCTTCAAAAAACTGATAGCTATATAGCCATTTTGACCCTAAAGACATTGCTAAATAGCATTTTTATACTTGGAAAACTAGCTTTATAGCCTTCTTAGACTCAGAAACATACCGTGTGAGCTCAAAAGGGTTAAATAGCTATTTTTAGTACAAGATGGTTAAATAGCTGTGTTTGTGTGCTCAAAAGGGCTCTATACATATTTTCCACAAATGCTCGAAAACAATGATTTTGAAGCGGTAATGCAGTCTTGCTCTGTAGACTACTTTTTTACAAAGCACTTATCTATCTCCGAGTTTTTGATTTTCAACCCTCCTGAAAATTTGATCTTATGCACCTATGGTTGTACTTCATTACCATTCGCGGCGATTTTTTTTTTTGATTTTTCGCTAAAAAAACCGAAAATGATTTTATTTCAGTGGGAGGGGGCACTTGCTCCTATCCACCTTGAATGCGAGCGAACCAGGGTCGATGTGCAGCTACTTAGTCCGGCGTATCTTACAGCTACATTGTATTCCGTCCTAGCTACTTTTGGCTGAAAAAGTTTCTACGGATGTGATTTTCAGGGTTGGCGAAAATCTTCAAAATAGGTTTTAAAATTAGATTTTTTGGTGTTCTTAAAGCTTAAAGTTGGTCTGCAGCGAGCTAATCTAACAAACTATTGGGAATGACTGATTGGGTAGAAGATATCACAATCTCGACATCGAAAAAGCAGATTAAAGCCAAAAAAATTAAACTAGCTCTTTAATAAATGAACGTAAAACGCCATAACTCGACTTTATTAAGTTCTGGTACCTACATACAAATATTTTGGGCAAGCGTGAATATGTAGTAATACCTAAATAGAAACCTGAAAATCAAGTGAAGTAACTTAAAAAATTGTATCAAATGTGAAAAATAATTTAATATCCTTTGAAATGTTTTAATGAGGAATACTAAATTTTCTGTTGCTCTCTATTCAATTCCGACTCGTTTTGTCTTCTATCAGATTTTTTCCTTACCTACCTCTTCGAAACGGTGAAGTCCAAATATGAGAAAAATTTAAGTACCTGACTCAGGTAAAAGACCTACGCAGACGCTCAAAATAGTCATTGAACGAATATTCTAGATACAAAAAGACCCTGCAGATATGTAGGTAATCAAAAGTTTTCGGAAACAAAGTTTGAAAAAAATCGATACCTTGGCTCTGAAAAGATTCAAAGACTTTACCTCGAAAGAATTGACGCTATGGCTAAGCACACGGCAAT
Source organism: Mermis nigrescens (assembly GCA_036768485.1). Lineage (NCBI taxonomy): Eukaryota > Metazoa > Nematoda > Enoplea > Mermithida > Mermithidae > Mermis > Mermis nigrescens. The sequence continues at coordinate 59,634 of JAVLUZ010000502.1, forward strand.
ACCTGACTTCAGTAACACCACCGGTAATTTTAATTAGATGAACGATTGCATTTGTGTACTAAATAACCAAAATTGCGGAATTTGAGCATTTACAAAAAGCTGAAAAAAATATAAACCAGGCCTTGCCAACCGTGGGATTTCCTGAATATCGTCCACTTTCTTGATTTTTTATTACGTTAAATTAAATTTTATTTTTTCATTCATTGCTAAGCTTCATTTTGTTTCATTGTTTTATCGTGAAGCACGGTTTTTTTTGTATACGGCAAAAGATTTTCCCGATGTACAAAGACTGTTAGGGACCGTCTTTGTACATGTACAAAGATTTTTAGGAGGACAAAAAATGGAAAAAAGGTTTGAAATTCATAAAAATTGAAATGAGTAATTGTCTCTATAATGTCAGAAATGCATTGTGAAAGCAAAAATGTCAAATTTTTCGGCGCTCCGCGCCGTTTTGAGACGATTATTAATGATTTTTGCCCTCAGAAACCCAGAAATTAGCTAAAATACACTACAAAGGTCGAACAACTCTGTTTTTGCCTCACTAAAATCGCTACTGTACCATATTATAGTACCCAAAAATTTGTGTGTACAACATATACTAAGACTTTTAGGGACCATCTTTGTACATGTACAAACGGACCTTAAACAAAAAGCACTGTCGTGAAGTATATAAAGCTTTCAAACTTACAGGCAGACGACTGTGTAATTTCGGAAAAGATACTTCACTTTCTATTATCCAATTACCTTAGCTTATTCTGCTCAAGACATGCTCGAAGATAATAGTAGCCCGTTGAAGTTTGATAGTTCGCCTACACCAAGTAAACGTAGTAGACGGACTGACGCTGATGAACAAAGTGACGGCGTAAGCGTAACTTCTGCCTCCAGGTTAATCATTTGTGACTGGCCATATGGCATGCATTCATATATGTAACAGGGGTTTGGGGGATCCTCCGTTCAAAGTTGGACGTCCCCTTATTCCCTCCCAAAGTAAGAAAATTTTTGACCCCCTTCCCCCGATCTTTTGGAAAAAAACTTTCGTTTTTGGGGCTTTCAGGTGTTTTTTTGACCGAAAATCAAACATAATTCCCCCTAAAATGGCCGACACCCGCCTACCTAGAATCAGTGATCGGACCGAGGGTACTTTTGGACCCTCGGCCTCGGCCGAGGCCGAGGCGACTTAAAATCCTTGCTCGGCCGAGGCCGAGGCCGAGGGTAATGCCGAGGGTCAAGCTTATATACGTATACCCACAAATAGTACTCTTAGAATATTTTGTATGTACATGAGCTAGAGAATAATCGTAGTATTTAACACTTTATCGAACTAAAACAAATGTCTATTGGTGTTGGCCAGAATTTTTATTTCAAATTGATGAAGCAGATAATTCATCATCGAAATCTAGATCATCTGAATCAAAGTTCGCCTCATCTATTTAGCCTTGTTGTGCTATCGCGTTATCGTCGTCATCAGCCTTTATCAGATTCTTTAAAGTCACACTATTTTAACCACGTTTTATGGTAGCAGACGAATGCGAGAATTACTGTAATTTCTGATTCATCCAGTAACGGGAGGGGGCGGTATACAAACTTTTCCAAAAAAGTCAAAAACAGGTCCAAAAGTTTGCGCTCAACGCGCGAAATAGCATTTTTTGGTGTTTCAGATTGTATACTTTTACAAAAATCACTTTTGAAGTCATATTTTTCTTAAAATTTTAGAATTTTCAACAATTTTGTGCAAAAAATCATTCAATTTCTAAGACTTTAACAGAAATCTGGCGCGAAGCGCCGAGAAATTTGCAAAATTAAGGCGGATAGACGTCTAGAAGCATGATTTACTGCTTGATTTTCTGTATTTATAGCATTTGATGCAAAACATTGGAATTTTTCTATTGAAAATAGAAGAAAACTATGCAAAAATAGCTGTTTCTGCTGTTAAAATTGTTTTGAAACCTACATGAACAGAAAAGGGCTTCCAGGGCCCGGTTTCACCACAAAGCTATGAGTTAGGAGTTACGGGTGACGGTTTCATGAGTACGGGCTACGAGTGCTACAAATTTCCGTTTCACCAGAAACTGAGATTTACGAGCCACGGGCTGCGAGTTACGAGTTCTACGAGTACTTTTTACGAGTGTTTTTTCACGAATAACGGCTGGGCGGTTTCACCAGATATTACGATCGAATGTTACGAGTGAACAGATTCGTAAATTTTGTAATATTATCATGGATCAAAAAGAGGCCCGTAGGACTCGTAAAGAAGTGGCAGACCAGTGCGTTTAATAGTTTTCTGGTTTGTTTTTCTCAATTTGTTTCACTTTTGTGCACACACCTACATAATACATATACTGGCAGCACATGTAAAGGTTAAGAAGATTAGCATTAAAAAATAATATATTTTTCAAAAAATGCTTCAGAGAAATCCCATAAAATTGATTCTTAAGCTGCATTCTTGAATAGTAATTCGAAATTTTATTTCTTTAGCCCTTGTTAGTAAGTTCGCAGCTTTTTTATGAAAAATATTACATTCACTTAGACATTTCGCATGAATTGCGGAAATCAGACATTTTTGATTAGATTTCTGAAAATTAGAATTTCATCGCACTTCCTTCGGAAAAGAGCCGACTGCATATTTTATGTACGTATTAATGACAACTGAGAATGATTTGTTAAATTTGAAAATTGAAATAATACGCTGTGATATACTTTTAGCTTCGCTAACGTCTCTGAATCCGATTTAATTGATTTCGTTTATAGATTACAATAGTAATAATAATAATATCATTATTATTATTATAATGATTATTATTAGTATTAGTATTATAATAATGATAATAATAATAATTATTATTATTAGTATTAGTAATATTCTTATGATTAGTATTATTATTATGATTATTATTATTATTATTGTTATTATCGTCATTATTATTATTACTAATATTAATATTTTCGTTTTTATTAAAAGTTATAAATTTTCTGAGAAGCTTATTAATTCTTGTTGACTAAATCCCAAACGTTTCTTAATACTTTCTATGTTTTTCTATCGAGCGGCATAAAATCTGCAATTAATTACATAATTATGCTGTTTAAAACAGAGAGAATGACTAACAAAGAATGTCATACTGCAACAGAAAAGATATACATTTTATTACGAGTACTCGTAAAAAGGTCCAAAAAGTACTCGTAAAAAATGAGTTTTTATGAGTCCTACGGAAATCCTGGTGAAACCCTCGTAATACGAACTCTTAACCCCTTGCTCGTTACTCATAACTCGTAGTCGTAATTCATAACTCATAAAAGATGGTGAAACCCGATATTCCCGTAAAACGGAAGTCGTATGACTCTTAGGAGTCGTAAACTTATGGTGAAACCGGGCCCAGGTCGCCAAGAAAGTAAATAAATGTCATCAATAGGTATCATCCGGCGCGCAGCGCCGAAAAATTCGAGAAATTATGGTCACTGACGACCAAAAATCATTGCAAATTGCATATCCATTCTTTATCTCGCCAAACATTTTGGCCAATGGGGAGCGGCCGCCCCCTTAAATCCGCCTCTGCATGTACCAACTGTACTTTCCGATCCATGTAGCAAAAAGACGCTTTTGGTTGTACAAATTATCATTGTGAAATTCAACGCCAAGCGCGAAAAGTCTTTCGCGATTATTCTCATATTTTATTTCGAAAGGGGCACTTTCCCCCAATCCCCCTGTATACGAGCCTGAGCTCTACGTTAGGGTTAAAATAGGAACTATATGCTATGCAGGAAGGTCGGTAGGATACTTAATCAGTGATACTGATACACAAAACCTCTAAAATAAAAAATAATTCATGACAATGCGGTGGAAGAATAGAAAAGCTGTGGTGAATGAATGACAGACAAATGTTCAAAAACTCCTTTTGTAAAGCATAATCTCAAAGCAGTTGGTTATAATAGTGTGACTTTAAAGAATCTGATAAACGATGACGACGACGATGATGCGATAGCACAACAAGGCGAAATGGATGAGGCTAACTCTGATTCAGATGATCTGGATTTTGATGATGAATTATCTGCTTCATCAGATCAAAATCAATATTCTGGCTAACAACAATAAACATATAAACATTTATTTTACTTAGATAAAGTGTTTGATATTACGATTATTTTCTCTGCACTGTACTTTCCGATCCATGTAGCGAGCATGAGAAATAAAAGTTAGTCATCATATGAATATCAATTGGCACTTTGCTGTATGTAACTTGGTGTAACTGGGTCGCGCCTAAAACCATAAGAAAAGACAATAGGTAAGAAACAGCCTGAGTACTGCAGATATATTCTAAATAGTTAATATTTAACGGATATATTAAACTTATTCAAATTTGATTTTAACCCTCGGCGCCTCGGCACTTTTCAGCTTCGCCCTCGGCGCCGAGGCCGAGGCTCCAAAAAACGCCGAGGCTTGCCGAGGCCGAGGCCGAGGCCTCGGTCCGATCACTGCCTGGAATTTTGAGCCGATACATGTACAGTCATGGCCTCTTAAAAAACCACGTTTCATGTTTTTTGCATATACTCATTGTGCAAGCACCCCAGTCTAGAAACTTATATAATCAGAGCAATGTCCCGTCGATGCTCCATCTTTCGCCACTTAGTTAATTTCATAGATCCCTTAAGTCTTGGAGAAAAAATCGATCAAAGTCAAAACTAAAAAAAAACCAGCAAATTCCATTTGGGAAGTAAAAAAACCATGGGAAAAAAACCACCCTCAAAATGTTATGCGAATTGCGTGGTTTGCAGCGTAAAATAGTTAGTTGACCTTAAATGATCTTATTCTTTAGAAAAATTCATTTTTTACGATATTTCCGTTCATTTTATCACATTTATATAAAAATCAATAATTTTTCCTGAATTTTATTAAAAGTTCTAGAAATTTCACAAATAAAGTTTTCAAGTGATAAAAACAACTCTAGGTGAGTCTCTTCTACATCCTCTGCAAGAAATCAGTGCAAAATTATGCAACTTGATGAAAAGTAATTTTGTTGCCATGGCAACATATACATACTTAGCATTGGTCTTTTTTTAGGTTACAGTGGTTTTTTTAGGTTACAATCGAACTTTTTTGGCAGTTTTTGGGGTGATTCCAATTTTTTGCGAAAAATAAATATTAGGCATCATGTAAGGTGCTATACGAGGCACATTCCTGCTAAGTTTTGTAAAAAATAACGCTGGTTTTTTTAGGTTACAAGTGGTTTTTTTAGGTTTGACTTTGAAGGTATACTGTAGCTATGTGGGTGACATGGAACAACTGAATTTTTTTCTGACATTAGTCTGCAAGGGAGGCTAACGTGAAAAACAAAACATCCCAGCAGATATGAATACGGGTCGAAATACTGACCCTCAAAAATGCTTTAAAAATTCATAAAAACGACAATTTTTAGGAACTTTTCGACAAATTTATATCTCAAGTTTTTGAATGATCACGAAAGAGATCAGGGGTCAGTTTTAATCCTCAGGGCATAGCTTGTTCGCCATTATAATATCATCAGTCACAGGTTACAAATCGACTGGTTTTTTCAGAGGCCAGCACTATATGCTTAAAACAGAAATTGGTCCAGTTTCTTCAAAAAATAGGGTCGGACTTTCTACTTGATTTTCGAAAATGTTGAAAAAGGCTTGAGGATTAAAGTTCATCATAGAAAATCTATGTTATGGTTGCACACAGTTTAGGGTCTAGAGGACCTCTATTTCTAAAAATGGGTACTGCTGATTATTTTTAAAAATTTTTAAAATCATTCTTAATAGAAATGTTAGGCTTTGTAGACTTATGCCATTACGAATTACAGGCTTCCCTCCATGGCACCGTTTTTTTCGGCAAAAATTTTTCTCGATGTACAAAGACTTTTCGGGACCGTCTTTGTACATGTACAAAGATTTTTGGGAAGACAAAAATTACAAAAAAGGTGTGAAATTCGCAAAAAGTTTCGGCGCTTCGCGCCGAAATGAGTAATTGTGTATTTTATATATCTTTATAATGGCAGAAATTGCATTCCAAAAGGAAAATGTCAAATTTTTCGAAGGCGATTCTTAGTGATTTTTGCCCTTAGAGACCCAGAAATTAGCTAAAACACACTATTAAAAGTCGAACAACTCTGTTTTTACCACACTAAAATCGCGGCTGTACCATATTAAAGTACTCTAAAATTTGTGTGTACAACATGTACAAAGATTTTTGGGAAGACAAAAACTGTAAAAAGGTGTAAAATTCCAAAAAAGCTTCGATGCTTCGCGTTGAAATGAGTATTATTTGTCCTATATATCTTCAAAATGGTAGAATTTGCATCTAGAATGGAAAAATGTCAAATTTTTTGCGCTTCGCGCCGTTTTGAGACAATTTTTAGTAATTTTTGGCGTCAGAAACCCAGAAATTAGCTAAAATACACTACCTAAGATTGGAAATCCTGTTTTACCACACTAAAATCGCTACTGTACTATATTAGAGTACACAAAAATTGGCATGTTCAAAATGTACAAAGACTTTTGGGGACTATCTTTGTACATGCGTACAAACGGACCTTGTGTATAAAAAAACGCTGCTCCTTGGTAGTCACGCTGACTATGCGCATGCTAGGGGATTTCGAATTTTAAGGTGATTTCATATTGAATGGGTACCATTCGCATTTATACTATGGATACAAGAGCTTACATAATTTGCACGTGCAAGATGTCCGCGCTCAGCGGGAATTGGTTTTCGTTAAGCATTTTGCTCTGATAAGAAAATTACAATGTGTGACCAGCAGACATGCACCAAGATAGAAATTCTGGGGGATGAATTCTAACGTGTCTTTTTTGGGTTCGAAAACGATTGATACGCACTCGTCAAAAACATCATTTTCGGCGTTTCTGACGATGCTCTATCTTTCTTGAGCGTAGAAACGTAAAAAATTTTCCGAAACATAAAGTCGAGTAAATTGAACAAAATATACATAGTGGAAAATAAGTAGATGGCGCGAACGAAGCGCCCAAAATTTGACTCTTTTGAGTAAGCAGTAAACATTCACCTGAAAACGCTTAAAACACCATCTTTTTTAAATTTTCGTGAAGTCGCGAATTCTAGAGGAGGGGTGGGTGAAAAAAATTTTTAGGGTGATGAAAACCTTCTGGGAACGGAATTCCGTTAATTTCTCCCCCAAGACCATGCGTGTTGATCAGAAAATTTTTGTGTCTTTCTTCAGAAATCTTTTTTCCACACCGAGTCGGCGCGCTCGTCCGGATACTGGTTCATCTGTCAAGCACCACAGGACATTCGTTCCCGAAAATGACGGACAGGTTAATAATAAACTGATGCTTTTTACCCAGCTTGATCATAATGCAATTTCTGCTCGCACAAGTTTTCTAATGCCAGACATACGTGGTTTGATTACTTGAAATCTATTAACTTCAGACTAATAGTACCATAACTTAGTGCATTTGATCAATGTTGCTTACATTGAATGTTATTTGATAAGCGAAAATTCATGTAAGGTCAGAAAGTCAACATGCTCTGACCCTTGTGTAGTTAATTATAAATCATACATGTAAGAGAGTGAGGGTGGGGGAATCCCCCCACTCAAAGTCGGACGTACCCACCCTCTCATCCCTACCCTCCCCCCCAGCCAGAAAATTTTTAACCCCTTGATTTTTGAAAAAACTCGAATTCTATAGCCGTTTTTAGGCGTTTTTTGGCCGTTTTCGGTCAAAAATTGGAGGTCATTTACTCCCCTACCCCCTAAAAATAACCGGGATCCCATCCCCCCAGTTTTGAACCGTTATATGTATGAGTTTAATATTGGGTGTATGAGAATATTCTACTCGATCGCGTGCGCTTTTATTGTTTTGTGTAATAGAGGCTGTCTCGATTTGCTTAGGGATTGCTGGATTCGTCCGAAACTTCTAACGCCACGCCTCGCGTTTTCATTTGGGGCACGCGAATTTGTATAAGCGAAGTTCAGACAAATTTTCGCAAATTTTTGCAAGAATTTCGTATACCGGGAGGTCCAGACGATGACGAATTGATTCTTGAACAAGAAATGGCCGAGCGACATATTGACGCCGGCCTACCATTCTACATGCAAAAAATAGAAGAGGTTGGTTATGTCAGCGATTTTAGTCCGACTCAGCTCAACAACTTGTAATGAAAATTAAAAATATTGAAAAATAAATAAAAAACAACAAATTGTATAAAATGACCAAATTTTTTCTATCTTAATTCAAATGCAATGAATAGCAAGTGTCACGGCGGAAAACGTTAAGGATGCGATACAGAAGAATTAAGTGGGATGGTATTTAATAGGAACGAAGCGTTTGAAGACAAAGATAAAACTCGAAGGCACCGATTTCTCAAAAGAATGAAGCAAATGTACATATAAGAATGATCGTCATGAGAATATTTACTCCTAAGTTAAGAATAAAAGGATAGATAGTTTTCTAAAGGTCTTCTTTACATTTAAAAGATGAACAAAGATTTAAACTAATTTGTTTAATTAATAAATATTGTATGTTAAACAGGATGAATAAAAAAGGAATCGCATATTGGTCTTCATTCATGTAACAGGTGAAGGGTATCCCCACCCAAAGTTGGCTGTCCCCCTTTCTCCCAAAGCCAGAAAATTTTAGTTCCTTCCCCCGGTTTTTAGAAAAAAATTGAATTTTCAGCCCGTTTTTAGGTGTTTTTTTTGGCAGAAATTGGAGGTCATTTACCCCCGCCTGCCCCCTGAAAATGGCCAGAGACCTCCACCCAAAATTTCGAACCGTTACATGTTTATTGGTCCTTCTCGAATACTTGCTCGACTAAATTGAACGCTGTTTGCTTTGTCTGAAACCTGTATTACGTTGGCAGCACTTTGGTGAAATTTTAGTCATGCTAGCTGCTCTGCTGTTGATTTACAACAAATTAAGCGAAGTAGTTTTTTTCAGCACTTTACAGATTCAGTGCATATAATAAACTACATATTTGAAAAACGTCATAACTCTCTAACAGAAATAAGATAACTTAATGTGTTATGTTTTACATATATAAAATCAAAACTATTGCGTATGATCCTATTTTTCATCTTGATTAGTCTGTGGAACAGCCGCATTTTATCGCGGTTTGCTGCATTCCCGTATCAGCCATTTTAATTTGCAAACAATCATAGCTATCAAAATAGCGTTAAAACTACGTTATTACATAGTTTCTGGTCAATTTAAAGAACTTTTGATGAAAATATTCAATTTTCATCCATTTTTGGCCTTTATTTTGTCTCATTTTCCCAACATTTTTAAGTTCTGAGGCCTCTGCTTGCATATCTGGTAGACAATTGACGACACTCGCCAGGTGAGATAAAAAATATTGGAAAAAATTATTAATTGTTCAACGCATGAAATAATTTTTTTGATTGAAAGATGAATAAATCCTAAGTTTATTTTTAATCTAAAGTTGTATTATCTGAAAAGATTGACTTCTAACGTATACATTAAATGCATCCATATAACGGCTCGAAATTGGGGGGGGGTAAATGACCTCCAATTTTTGGCCAAAAACGGCCAAAAAATTCTATTTTTTTCCAAAAATCCGAGGGTTGAGGAGTCAAAAAATTTTTTTTGCTTTGGGGGATGGTGGAGACGTCCGACTTTGGGTGAGGCGATCCCTCATCCCCCTGTTACATGTATGATTAAATGATTGATGGGTGAATGCAGTGTTTTTTTTGTACAAGGTCCGTTTGTGCATGTACAAAGATCCTCCCCAAAAGTCTTTGCACATTTTGTACATGCAAATTTTTGTGTACTATAAATGGTACAGTAGCTATTTCTGTGTGGTAAAAGAGGGTTTTTCGACCTTTGGTAGTGTATTTTAGCTAATTTCTGGATTTCTGACTCCAAAAATTGCTAAAAATTGTCTCAAAACGGCGAAAAATATAACATTTTTCCATTCTTAATGTAAATTCTACCATTTTGAAGATATACAGGGCAGACAATTACTCATTTTCGGCGCGGAGCGCCGAAAATTTTTGGAAATTTCACACTTTTTTCTACAGATTTTGTCTTTCCAAAAATCTTTGTACATGTACGAAGACGGTCCTGAAAAGTCTTTGTACATCGGGAAAAATCTTTGCCGAATACAAAAAAACCGTGGGTGAATTCTATATTTAGTCTCTGAGATGATGAATCTCACTCATTGATTTCTTCGATCACAGATCTATCACGATGAGCAACCTCATTTGAACGTTAACTTGCAACACGTCAAGGCATTCAGTGATTCGCTGTATCGACAGATTGTCTGTTACCCGGCTGTGAGTTCTGTTTGGAATTAAAAAATCATTTATAGCTAACTATATTTATTAAATCATTTTGGTAAGTTATAAATTTTGTAAATTTTTACCATTACAAGATGTAAGAATAAAAGATGACAGAGTATCTGTATTATTGCGATAAAACATAGTGAATAAATGCTAGCATGGAGCCACTTTTGCGCTTTATCCGTTGTGTATGTTGTTCATCTACACAAGTCGTCGAAAATTATGCAGCTTAAATAACACTAAGCTAATTTATATTATATATCAAGCTCCTACATACTTAATGTAATAGGTCGTCCATTACATGATGTGCAATTTTATATTAGAATTCAAATCTTTAAACATTTATTTCATCGTCGCATTAGGGAATGGCGCGATGCGGGGCGATAAAAACAAGCTGATTTTATCTTCCATGAAAAACAAGCGGTTTTTTTATACTTATTCTATTATGTATATGTTTGTGTAAGTAAGTAGCTACAATGAGTTCTCACTAGCAGAACCCTATTTAGTGGATGGAGATGGTCGCCCTCTTGACCGAAAAAAATTTGAATGTTTAGATACTGCATGGAATGGTGGAAAATTACATGTTCTCATGTATTAGGTGAAACTTCAAGTTTTCAGCGCTTCTTACCGCAGATATAGTATTTGCTATGATTTTGCCTTAATCACGACAAAGAATCGACACTTTTCGCATCCTATTGATAGAAAATAAATTTTTCGGACAGATTGATTTTGAAAACGTCGGAAAATGCGGCTTTAACTCGCTATCCCAACGATTTTTTTGAAACATAAACCAATTTATTTTACTGTCCCATTGGGCGAATCCTGGATACGGGTCCGCTCGTGACTCTAATCATTAGTCCGCCGTATTTTCAGTCGACTTACTCAAAAATCACTAACTTATAAATGAAACGATCCTATTTCAGTGCTTCGTCACAGGATGAGTTTGTGCTTGTATGAATGGATTTACATCGGCTAAACGGGGACCCAAAATAAATTGATCTATATTGAAAAAATTCGTCTACTCAGAAGGCTATAAAAACTGTCGTTCTTTGGTCACGCTTGAGTTAAAATTATGAAAAATACCCACTATCTGGCGCAAAGCTCCGACATTTTGGAGATTTTACATCAAAAACGTGCAATTTTCCCGTCTTTTTGTGTAGCATCTTATCTTTCTTAAAATTTTTAGGGGGAGGGGCGGTCACCCTCCCCCTAGATAAGGCCCTGTACGTGCGTATATATTTTAGGATGTCATTCCGTATTTGGACATGGAGGCTAATAATATTTTCATTGAACGGTTCCCTACGGTTGATTTTCAATATCAAATTCAAATTCGACCATTCAACGCCGATCGTACAAGGAACATGCGTTCTTTGAATCCAGAAGATATCTTCATAAGTTTTTTTAAATCGCATTTTTAGCTTTTTTACGATATTTCCAAAAAAATGAGATGTTGGCTTCAATTATATTTTTTAGTGTACCGAACATCCATGATCTTGGGGGTTTTACCCTCCAGAGAAGTTTTCACCCCCTCCCCCAGGATTTGCGATTTTTCGGAAGTTCCCAAAAATTTTCTAAAAATTTGTATAAAAGATGTTTTTTGAGCGTTTTTAGCTATCTATTTGCTTTAAAAAGTGTCAAATTTTAGGCGCTTCACGCCATTATACGCATGTTGACTATATTTTGTTCAATTTATTCCGACTTCTTCGATTAGATAGAGCATCGTCAGAAACGCTGAAAAACGACGTTTTTGTCACGGACCTACCATTTTCGAACCCAAAAAAGGCACTTTATAATTTCACCCCCCTTCCAGAATTCCCATGCTGTGCAGGTTTGGTATTGAAGCTACATATTTTTTAAGATAATCTGCATATTCTATTTTTTTCTGTGGTTGCAGATATCGATCAACTAATTACTATAAATGGCATGGTGATTCGTACCTCTTCATTGATTCCCGAAATGCGTCAAGGTTTGTTCGAGTGTGTGATTTGTAAGAACTGTGTTGAAGTGGAGGTGGATCGAGGAAGAGTCGAAGAACCTGTACTTTGTCAACATTGCGGGACTAACCACTCTTTTCAGTTGATTCACAATCGCTGCCTGTTCATGGACAAACAAATTGTGAGACTGCAAGAATCTCCTGGTTAGTATTTTGTACCACCAAGTGCGTTTGTATATAATTTTATTGTTTTTATTGCATGAATTTAGTAATTCCATTCCAACCATACAGGTAACGGCTCGAAATTTCGGTTGGGGGTTTCCCGGCTATTTTTAAGGAAGAGCGGAGGTAAATGACCTCATGACCTCCAATTTTTGACAAAATACGGTCAAAATCCACCTGAAAACGACCAAAAATATAATTTTTTACTAAAAATCGGGGGCCAAACATTTGTGGTTTTGGCGTGATGGAGAGGGACAACCAATTTTGTGTGGGGAACAACCCATCCCCCGTGTTACATGTGCGCTTCCAACATGCGAGTATGTATACTTACATATTATTGGAAGGAGAAGTTAAGTTTTTGTTAACATAAAGTCGTTCTTAATTCCACCTCGAACTTTGGCTTTTTTGTAGCCTTACATTTTGCCTGAAGTGAAAGTTAATTTTTGGCTTCACTTCATGATCCAAAGTTTTTAGACAAAATTTTTAGACAGTGGTCTAAGCATTTGGTTTTTTCGGAAAAACGATCAGTGTATCCATTTGTCGTCTGAAATAAAGAGGAGGAAGATGTTTATTTCGACTTATTAGACAAATAAAAAGTGTTTTATATGTATATAAAAACAAATGTTAAAAAGTACAGGTATTATGTAAGCAGGAAGTGTAGGATCATGATGGTAAATTACCGTATCTCAATTTTATCTTTAGCCTGTCATCATTCAGTTTGATTTTTATCTTAAACCTGTCATCATTCAGTTTGATACACTCTTATATATGTACCTCATAGGTGCACAAGGTCAGGGTCGGCAGGGGGGTGAAATCCGAAAAGTCCAAAACAGTAAATTTAACATTTACGATTTTTTTGCTGTTTCAACCATCAAAATGGTCAGAATAGCGTATAAAACGCTTTTTCAAGGTAATATCGCATTTTAAAAACTTTTTTGTCCATTTTGACTGCATTATATCACTTTTAACACTAAAAAATGCAAAAATTTATTAATTTTTGGGCGCTTTTTGAGTAAAAAGCACTTACAAGTACTAATCTGGCGCGAAGCGCCAAAAAACTTCGACGTTTTTACTGCTGTTGACCTCAAAAATGATGCAAAAAAAACGTTCTATCAGCTCAAAATCGCTGGGCAGTACCTGTCCGGAACCCCCTCTCATATGTGCATGCATGATGCACCTGTATGGGTCTATGGTCAGTGTCGTATTTACATATTTATTTATTATTTACATATCTATTTGTTTACTCATATTTACAATATAAATCTACATAGATGACATGCCTGCTGGTCAGACTCCGCATACTGTGGCTTTACATTGCTATAGTACGTTAGTTGACTCTGTTCAGCCTGGAGATAGGTATGACTTTGTCTTCATTAATTGTAGCATGAATTACGATGTATGTGTACATACATGTATATATTTTTTTCTGAATATTCATTCGCAATTCGTCTACACTTGTGGTTGCATAAAGGAATAATTAGCTTAACGTTTGTTTGTCTATTTTGGATTTTGGCCCATTGATTATAATCTTTGATGTTTCAGTCTGTTTACGCTATTTTGTTTGATTACGAGCTGGATGATTAAGTTTCCATTTCTACTTAACTCGCGCAGACATGCACAGCATGGGAATTCTTGTGTAGGGTGACATTTTAAAGTGCCTTTTCGGGCTTGAAAATGGGAGATATGTACGCATTAGAAACATCATTTTTTGGCTTTTTGAGGATGCTCTATCTTTCTGGAGCATAAAAACAAAATAATTCAAAAATATATAAAAAGTCAAACAAATTGAACAAAATATAGTCAGAACATGAATATATGGCGCGAAGCGCCGAAAATGTGACACTTGTGAGCAAATATGTAGATATGTAGCTAGAAACGCTTAAAAGCACCTTTTTCGAATTTTTAGGAATTTTTCGGAAACTTTTGGAGAATCGTGAATACTGGGGAATGTGGGTAAAAAATTTCTGGGCGGTGAAATTTTTCATGGGAGCGGAGGTGAAAACCTCCCACCCTCAAACCATAGGTGCGCATGGTCAAGCTTTGAGGGGGTTGAAACCAAAAATTGGTAGAAAGCTAAGTGCTTCGTAAAAAGGGTTCTATAGCCTTTTTGGGTCTAGAAAATTAGCTATATAGCCTTTTTGGGTTCCGAAAACTAGCTAATAGACTTTTTGGACTTACAAACATACTACGAGTATATAGTCTTTTTTGAACTAAAAATAGCTATTTAGCCATTTTTGGAGTCGAGAAAATAGCTATATATCCTCGTGAAACTCGGAAAAGACAACTATAAAGCATTTCTGGGCTCACACTGTATGTTTCTGGGTCAGAGGTGCGCAAGGTCAAACTCTTAGGGTGGGAGGGTTAAAGCTAAAAATTGGTAGACTGCTATATGCTTCGTAAAAACGGTTATTCAGAAAATTAGCTATGTAGCCTTTTTAGGCTCAGAAAACTCGCTATATAGCCCTTCTGGGCTCACAAAAATAGCTACATATTTAGCCTTTTTGGCCTAAAAATAGCTATTTTGCCCTTTTTGGAGTCGGAAAATAGCTAGATATCCTTTTTAAACTCAGAAAAGACAACTATGTACTTATTCTGAGCTCACACGGTAAGTTCCTGAGTCTAAAGAAGGCTAGCTAGTTTTCTGAACCCAAAAAGGCTATTTAGCTTATTTTCTCAGCCCAAAAAAGACTAAATAGCAGTGTTTTTCGGCCAAAATGGCTGTATAGCTATCAGTTTTTCAGAGCTCAGTGGGAATAATACCCCTCATTCCCATGCTCTTGTATGCCTCAACCCCCCCATCATGTATGGATATTGGATACACAACGTTATGGTAGCAATATTTTGTATTGCTCGTAAGCAGAGATGCACAGTGCGGCAATTCTGGGAGAGGTGTAGTTAAATTTTCTTAAGTGTCTTTTTTGGGCTCAAAAACGGTGGATACGCGTTAAAAAATAAGTTTGGCGTTTTTACGATGCTTTATCTGTGTAGAACGTAACAACAAAATATCGAATAAGTAGAACAAAATAAAGTCAAAAAAAGAGTACATATATTGAAAATTTTATACTTTCGGGCGAGCAAATGATTAAAAACCTTTAAATTAGCGCCTTGTCCACGAATTTTCTGAGAAATGATGAGTTCTGGGGCTAAAACCTCCTCATGTTCATTTATGTTCTTAAGGGATTGCGAATAAAATAGGCTAGGAATTAAAAATTTCTATTGCTTGCTGCCAGCAGGATCATGGCAGCAAGATTGTCCATTCGCCGCATTCAATAGGTCTTCTGAGTTTTCAAATTAATTGAACCCTACTTCTCTGCATCTGGGTCCTTAATATGCTGTTCCCACTACTGCTCACTTTTAATATAGGTATGTATGATGTTGAACCAGTGTTTTTTTGCACAAGGTCCGTGTGTACATGTACAAAGATGGTCCCTAAAAGCCTTTGTACATTTTGTGCACACAGAAATTTTTGGGTACTATAATATGGTACAGTAGCGATTTTAGTGTGGCAAAAACAGTTGTTTGACCTTTGGTAGTGTATTTTAGCTAAATTCTGGGTTTCTGATGGAACAAATCACTAATAATCGTCTCGAAACGGCGCGAAGCCCGAAAATTTGACATTTTTCTTTTCAAAATGCAATTTATGACATTATACAGATATATAGAACACACAATTACCCGAAAATTTTTGCGAATTTTTAACCTTTTTTGCAGTTTTTGTTTTCCCAAAAATGTTTGTACATGTATAAAGACGGTCCCTGAGAGTCTTCATACATCGGGAAAAATCTTTGCCGAATACAACAAAACAGCTGTGTTCAACTGTACATACATACGTATACGCGTTATGTTTACTTTTGAATGCATTATTCTAGGATTACTGTAACAGGCATATTTCGGGCAGTACCGTTGCGAGTGATGCCGAGACAAAGAACTGTCAAAGCGGTTTACAAAACGTACATAGACGTTTTGCATTTCAGAAAAACCGATTTGCACAGATTGCATGCTCAAGATGATGGGTAACCAAACCACATTTCCAAATATGTTCTTACTCAAATTTCTTTTCTAAATCGAATTTGCTCTTTACTAAAATCAAATTAAGGTACCTTTATAGTTGTATACAAACATGCATCTTGAGGTTTGGCGTCTCTAGACCTCAAGAGTGAAAAATTGAAAATTTTTCCGGGGAAAATAATTGAAAATAAGGCCAGAAATTGTTGAAAATCAACAATTTTCTGCAGAATTGCTTTAAAATGATCAGAAACTGTGAATTAACCAAATTAGCCATTTCCTGAAGCCATTTTGGCTTATTAAGTACGATAATAAT
The DNA here is from genome assembly GCA_036768485.1 of Mermis nigrescens. Taxonomy (NCBI): domain Eukaryota; kingdom Metazoa; phylum Nematoda; class Enoplea; order Mermithida; family Mermithidae; genus Mermis; species Mermis nigrescens. The sequence goes on from JAVLUZ010000502.1 coordinate 76,393, forward strand.
AACTTATGCTGATAATGATGATGATGAAACTGATATATAATAATAATAATAATAATAATAATAATAATAATAATAATAATAATAATAATAATAATAATAATAATAATAATAACCGTAATCATACATGTAATAGTTCTAAATTCTGGGAGGGGATTCCCGGCTATTTTTAGGGGGGGTAAATTACCTCCAATTTTTGGCTAAAAACGGCCAAAAAACCCATAAAAACGGCCAAAAATCGCAATTTTTTATCACAAATAGTAACAGTACTGATCCTAGCATTGTATCTATCGGACGCCTGAAAAATAGGTTTTCTGTAATAATATTCGAAAAAGTCCGCTGCAAGAGGTCACGAAGGTGGACCATCATTCAAACCAGTGATCGTACGGGGTCAGATTTTCACCCCCGATCGGGTTCGGGGTCGGGATCGGGGTTGAAGATTAACAATTAACATTGCATGATTACATACCAATTTAAAGAGGATAGAAACGATACCTTCTCTTGTTTATAGAGCATACTAATAAAGCTGGTTATGTTTAACATTTTACTTTCATTCCAAGTTCAAACATGGTTTAGCAATTTAGCATTACTTTCAATTTTAATCACTAATCGCTCTCGCTTTTTCGTATTCTTCCAGTTTTTTCATAACGGTTTTCTATGGCGCACTGATTGTAGAGGAGCCAATGGCGCGAAGCGCCGAAAATGTTCGACTTTTTCATGTACAATTTACGGCCTTTTTATTGACAAACAGTACGGAGATCATAAGTGGCGCAAAGCACCAACAAACAGTCATATTTTACCGCCGTTAACATGTAGATATGTGAATACTGAATACTAATAGTCTGACAGCGCAGAAGAGGAAAACTACGAATTATAAACTTAGTATGAAGATATTTTGACTGATTCAGGCGTTGAAACGCAATGCTGGAGCTTTACAAAAAGAAAGACAATAATCGGCGGTGCTATACGCAGGAAAATTTTGACGTTTTTACTCTTCAAACTCAATTTATACCGCTTAAATCATACAGAACAGATAAACTAATTGCGGCGCGAAGCGCCAGAAATTTTTAAAAATTCATAATCTCTTTACCTTTTCTGTCCTCCTAAAAATCTCTTTGCACATGTAGAACGAGATTGTACGGCTGGGGGTCTGGGGTGGCGCGCTCAAGCGCCCCCAGCGGAGTCCAGGGCAGAATCCCAGAAAATTTTGTAAAAAAGCACTCTAATTTTTAAAAAGTAACGTTAAAATTTTCGCAAATTGGCAAAATCTCGGTTCTGAATTAAGTCCAAAAAAACTTAAAATTGATGAACACCTACACTGCACAAAACTTCTGAGCTGAAATGCGTTTTTCGACCTCTGCTAAGTATGTAGCGCAGCAACGGGTCGCAACCAATAAGTCATTGAAAGATGTATCAATGAGAATTTTGTTCTTACCATTTTCAGGCCCATTTGTGGCCTTCTTATTAACTAGTCCAGAAAACAGAAAATGCGCAAAAACACAAGAAAATTTGGCCTTTCCTTTCATTTAAAATAGAATTATGTGTCCTTGTAAAGAAAGATAAACAAAGCAGAGAATAGATAAATTGGTACGCAAACATTTTCGCACTTTTACTATTATGTTCAACAAGCATGTGCAGTTTCATTCAATGAACTAATAGTACATTAAATCACTAAAGTGCTGCGAAGTGCTGGATTATTTTAACAGATTCAAGCTTTTAAATTCATTGGATCTGTATAACAACAATGACTCGGCGCGAAGCGCCGGGAAACTTTGACGTTTGTGCCTTTTTAAACTCAATGTTCTGGACATATTGCGCCAGAAAAATCAACATAATTTCTGAAAAATTCCGGGGGCATGTGCCTCCATTCCCCCCCGGCTACGCCTGTGATTCCGCAGTAATTTCGGCGCACTTCATAATGGAAAATATGCGAACATGTATGTACGTCTTAACAACATGGCGACCAGGCGTACTTTTTATGAAATATCGCGAGTGTCGAGTTTGACAAATTCATTTTGCTCGTGAGAATGAATCGTCCTTGTTCCGAATTTATTTGCTATTTATACCATTCTCCTATGTACCAACAAACAAAATGCTATATTTCACCCCCGAAAAAAGGTTCAACCCCGACTCAAAAAATCATGCCCCCGGTCGGGGGTCGGGGTTTAGGTCGGGTTTTTCGGGGTCGGGGTCCCCGTACGATCACTGATTCAAACAACCAAAAATTTGCATTAATCGAAATTTTAATCTTTTCCTCAGCAGTTAGACTATGTGTTTTACAGGACTAAACTGAGCGCAAAGAGAATCGAGCAGATTAAAAGACTGAAGGATTACCCGGACATATACGACAGGCTTGCTCATGCAATAGGTAATTTTTGATCTACCACCTCATTGCTTATTCTTTCGCTGTAAGCAGGCTCGTACATATCCTGGATTTCTTAATTAATTTCTCTATGTCTCGTAAACGACATATGTATTTCAGTCTGCCAGCAATAAATTGCTTTATCAAACGCTTTTAAATAAGCCTTAATCAACAAAACCAATAAATTAATTTTTTGAAGAATGTTTCGAAGCTTTTCCCTACTCATTAAGCATTTAACAAGAGCAGCAAGCGTGAAGCGTCAAAATTTTCAATATGTCAAGATTTTCATTCGGTTCATGCTTGAATTATGCGCAGATAATTCAATTAATATTAATAATAAGAGCAGCAAATGCACAGAATTCCTTGCTGAAATCTATTAAAAATCATTGGTATGTAATTGGGATCGGACCGAGGCCTCGGCAAGGCTCGGCGTTTTTTTGTGCCTCGGCCTCGGCGCCGAAGGTAATGGTAAAAGTGCCGAGGCGCCGAGGGTTAAAATAAGATTTTGCCGAGTTCAATTTATCTTAACGACTTAATCTATTTGTTGTTCACCAGCCCTCTGAAGCATCCAGGCTAAAAATAAATTGTTCACTGCTATAAGTTTTATCCAAAGTGATATTTTTTCCCTGTTTGCAAGATGTTTTGCAGTTTAAAAAGCTTTGCGAGTAACATGATGCACGAACACGAATTGAACCACAGTTATTGTAGTCATTTATAATCTTTTGATTTAATAGACTTTATCCTATTTCTTTTTTTCCACTTTATTTATTAAATGGTAAATTTTTTGCATTGCTTAGCTTATATTCAGAATGCTATAAAATTCAGCTTAAAAATGAACATTCCGAAATTTTCTGGCGCTCTGCGCCATATGTAATTCCTACTTTGCTTGTCTTTAGACATATGCCACATTGAGCGTAAAAGGATAAAAACGTCATTTCGGCGCTTTACGCGACATGTAATTACTGCGGCACTTATCTTCAGAATCTTGCAAAATTGAGCTTAAAATGATACAAATTTCAAACATTTCTGGCACTTCGCACCAGACGTAATCACACCTGGGCGTGGGGGGTTCGGGGGGTATGCACCTCCCTCAGAAACCAAAATACCCTCCCAGAATGAGATTCTTGAATTTTTTTGTTTTTTTCGCAATTTTTTGATGCCAATGGATAGTGCTCGATGAGAATCGTTGAAAAATGGTGTTTTTCGCCATACCACCATTTTCAATACCATTTTTTGACCTTTGAAAAATCTTGCACCCCCTTCCCCCAGAATTTTTGGTGCCGCCCACCTATGGACGTAATTACTACTAATATTAGCTTAAATGATAGAAATATCAAAAATTTTTGGCGCTCTGCGCCAGCTAAAGTTCATTTGTTGTTAATCTTAAGGGAGGCTACAAAAATTAAGTTTAGTTATATATGTAAACGTCTGCAGCAAGTTGACTTGCCTTTGATCATCGTTTTTTACATTTCCTGTCAGTTTGATGACATGTTGATTAACTATGTACCTAGTTATTTCTAGAAATCTTGAAATTTTTAACTGAATTTTCTGTAAGAAACATGATTTTAGAGACAATGAAGCGAGTAAAAATATCATTTCTCACGTAAATAACGGATTTATGAGGCTAATCTCGACAGTTTTGGAAGATGTTGACAATTGCCTCATGCCTAAATATTCTAAATCCGACACATCAGGAGCAGGCATGCCGGTAATTTGGAGTCTTAACCCCCAGAATGAAAAAATGGTGAATTTTTTGGGAAAATGAGGCAAAATGAAGGCAAAAAATGAATGGAAATTAAAAATTTTCTTTAAAATTCCTTCATATTGACTAGAAACTTTGTATAGTTTCTACGATATCTTAGTGCTTATACCAGTTTTTGAGGTCATCTGGGCCCAAGAAAAGCTCAATTATTGACCCGCTCCACACCGGCTGACCCCAGATCGCCCGTGCTGTGCATCTGTGATCAGAAGCCTTTGTCTCATAAGTAGCGTCTTTTGTCTTAAACGTAAAGCAAAGTCTGGCTGTTATAGTTTCTATCGCAAAAACGCCGAAACTGTAAAAACTGTTTAATCTTCATTAGAGCTGTACCGGGGCTGCTTTTTTTACCGGTTCTGGGGCCTAAAAACATACTATGTCATATGTCATATGACTTCCCCATGCTGACATTCGTTATGTAATATAGCATGTATGTACCTACCCAGCTCTTATTTGTCCTATAATAGTAGTGATAATAAATAATAGAATAGTAATAATAATATTTACAATAAAATAATAAATAAAAATAATTATAATTATGACGCATAGCACCTGTTCTCAAGATAAGATTTTATTCACTTGCAAAATTTTCTCTTTTTCACATTGAATATTTTTATGCTGTTTATGATTGCATTGTAACTTTATACACTTAGTTTTTGGTTTTTTAAGTCAGCAATCGAACGCCCTTGAATTTAAACCAAGATAATCAAGAATTTTATGAGGCATTGTATGAAAACGATTTAATTTTCAATTAGGATTTTAGGCAGTGAGATACAGAGTGAACTCTTCTCGCATCTGTTTAGGCTGTAAGCAGACATGCACTTAGGGGTTTGGGGAAAAGTTCTGGGGTAAATACAGTAATACTAAGGCTAGAAGCGAACAAAAGTCAAGGCTGAAAATGATAGAAATCGACCAGAACTTGAGGATTAATACGCTATTTAAACGGGGGTATTTTGGTTTCTCGGGGCGGGGTGCATACCCCGAAACCCCCAACGCCTAGGTGTGCTATATACTCGTACATTACTCTCGGTATGACCCTCGGCCGCGGCAAGGATTTTAAGCTACTTCGGCCTCGGCCGACACCGAGGGTCCAAAAAGTACCCTCGATCCGATCACTGGTATGTAAATCCAAACACTGTACAGTTTGGGCCGCATCAATGACCTACTTGTAGAAGAACAATTTAAACATGGCGCAAAGCGCCGAAAATTCGAAAGCATTCTCTTTAAAATTCTCTCATTTCATGCATTATGTATCCGGCTACTTCGAAAAATATTGATGACTTATAGGGAGAGAATGGCCCCTTTCAATACAGTCCTGGCGCTAAACATTTGACTTTTCGAAAGAAAGCGATTGAGAAGTTTTTATGTATTTACATACTATATGTACGAGTAGAATCGAATTTGTACATACAGTTCTCGCCACGAGAGATGAACAATTAACAGTCCATAAAGTTCTCTTGAGGATTAATTGCCCATTTTACAATTCACGACAGGACATCGTCATATGTTTTTCATTGCTTTGCTAAAACATAACGGCGTCCTATGCTATAACATTGAAAACTCAATCCTTAAGAGACCCTCGAGGAATGTTAATTAGTCGCGAGAACTGTATGTACAATATATATTATGTACATTTTCTCTTTTAAATGGATACTTCAGAATTTTCTAAATGGATTTCTACGTAAGCGTTATTTATTATTTACAGTAAGGGCCCAGAACACGAATTTTTTGCTATTTAATGGCTAACATAACAACACTTCAATCGAATTCGTCTTCAAAATCGACATTCTTGATTTGACATAATTCAGCATTACCAGCGATTCTGGAGGGTCAGATGACCACTAGCAAATTTTTTTTCAGAAAAATATCATTCATAGCAGCAGTTAGTTATTTTTTGCGGGGTCAAATTTTTTGAAATAAAAGAGGAGAAAGGCCTAGTCAATCTTTGCTCAAATGCTGTAGAAAAAGTCAGCTTTTGCTTAAAATCTCAAAAACAATTAAACTAAAATATCGTGGCATAAGATTCGTGTTGAAGGACTAAAAATTTCAAGTTAGGTATTTATATGTAAGCATCTCCTCAGGCGCGAGAAGATATTTGTGTCATGCATGACCTTTAGGTTCTTAAACTTCATGTTGAATAACTTAGGTCAATAAGCTTGCGTGTAAATACAGATTTACATATCGTGCATGTAACGAGGTCCCCTAACCCAAAGTCGGTCGTCCCCTCATCCACCCAAATTCATGAAATTTTGACCCCATTTTCGGCTAAAACTTGCATTTTTTGGCCATTTTTAGGTGCCTTCCTCCCATTTTTGGTAAAGAAAGGAGGTCATGCATGTAACGAGGTCCCCTTCCTCCCTAAAACGGCATGGGGAATCTCGCTCTTGAAACTTTGGACCGTTAAATGCGGGCCCGTATTTTTGGATTTTATTTCGGGACCATAAGGAGATGGGCAAAAATATAGGCATCTATGAGCGTATCTCAACGAGCTCTGCGCAATGATTAAGAAAAAATTATTTTAGCTTTATTCTATACTTATATTACACAAATCTATCGTTAAAACAATCTACACAACTGATTTCTCATCATTCAATCGACGAATAATTTCCTTACTTCTGTCTTTGTAGTTAATCTTTGTGATTTACAAAGTAAAACGATACAGAAAATTGACATTTTCTACATGTATAACTCAAATTTGAGCGGACTAGCAGACAAAAACGTCGGAAAATTTTGAGTTTACTAGCTCAAAAGTACGCTAGAAGTTTGTTTTGGTGGGCTTGTGTCTTTCAAAAATCATATTCTATTTCTGGGGGGCTGGCTCCCCTTCCTCGCCCGTCCCTGTATACGGGCCTGGTTATATGTATGATATGTTAAATTAATATCTTATGTCTGTAACGAAATTAATCATTCTTTTTGGAGAAAATTAATTTGCGCATTAAGTTTATCCCATCTTTATTCAGCTCCGAGCATTTATGAACACGACGATGTTAAGCGCGGTATTTTGTGCCTTCTGTTCGGCGGTACGAAAAAACAATTCAGTGAAAGTGGCCCAGAACATTTCAGGTATGTTGTTTAGGTTGATAGTTTGCGTTGTAATCGTAGATACAAAATCCAGTAAGTATGTATGGCCAGGGAGGGGTGAAATCCAGGTTTGAGACTACTGTACGTTGTGTTTATTGGGTATGATATATATATATATATATATATATATATATATATATATATATATATATATATATATATATATATATATATATATATATATATATATATATATGTATATATATATTAGTGATGTCCTGGGCACCGGCGCCGGTGCCTAAGCACCGGGCCGGTGCTGGGCTGGTACCGGCGCCGGTGCCGGTGCTAGATAAAAGAGAAAAAATTAGTGTAAAAAGAATAATTGAAGCTCATTTATGACCAATTTAATGAATAAAGGCGCAAAAAGGTAGCATTTTGTTAATGAAATCTTTAATGAAATAAAATTAATGAAAAATAAAATTAATTTAAAATTAATGAAATCTTCTGATTAGCATAGTGGAGCATTTTGACTGAACTTCAGAACAAGTCTTTGAGTTTTAAAAATGAATTATTCATTTAACGAAACACATCTCATTGAAAACATCAGTTAACAGCAAGAAGCTTGGACACTAATAAATAAAGTAAATTAAAATTAAAAACATCGACATATAGAGTGGAAAGTTCTAATTCTACCATCTGTTTCAAGAAGGATGAGTACTACAGAGTAGTTTTTAACTTAATTTCATCAAATCCATTTTTATTTTTCCATTTCGTGAGCAGAAGACCGTAAAACGCAGCTAGAATTTTAAAATAGTTTTTATGCAAAACTTTTTCCTGCAAATTATTCAGAAAAAGCCTGTTAAAACTTTGTACATAAATGAACTTCTATGTAAGTCTTTTGCATTACTAATATATCCCATGTTTGTTTTCAGAGGCTTTCGAAAATGTGAAATGATGAACTCAAATAATTTAACCTCAAAAAGTTTTTGTGGCTATTTTCATGTTTGTTTCTTACTAGTTGAATATTTAACTATTGCACTAAAACCAAATTTCGATTTTACTAAAGAATCAACCACTGCACAAGCCAATCTTGATTGCGCTACACTTAAACTTATAATACACTATTTAACTTTTATTTTTCTTCGAATTTCAATTTTATTACGATTTTTTGTTTGTTTATTGTTTGAGTGAGAAAATTAATAAGTATTCATAAATTAAAAATAATGAAGTCGTTGAAAGTTTGCCCTTAATATGTATATCCGGTGAAAAATAGGTACAAATTTAACCCTTTTTGAAGAAGCATAGTACACCATATAATATACTAATGTGGCACCGGCGCCGTTACAGGGGTACCGGCACCGTTGAAAAAAGCGGCACCGGGATATATATATATATATATATATATATATATATATATATATATATATATATATATATATATATATATATATATATATATATATATATATATATATATATATATATATATATATATATATATATATATATGAGCTCGCCATCACCCTCTGAATTATGACGGATGGTGCGTCGGGAGCGCCGCGTTACGTCCATCAAACGCCATCATCTCTTTTTTCTATTCAGCGCCATTAACCTCCATCATCCCGTTAATATGGCGATGCGGACGGCGCAATTTAGCTATTAATAGCACCAACAAGAAGGAAGCGCGCCAGCATTCACGTGCGCGTTTCCTTGTTGGCGCTATTAATAGTTAAATTGCGCCGTCCGCATCGCCATATTAGCGGGATGGTGGAGGTTAATGGCGCTGAATAGAAAAAAGAGATGATGGCGCATGATGGACGTAACGCGGCGCTCGCGACGCACCATCCATTATAATTCTTAGAGTGATGGCGCGTCATCTTTCATGGCGACCACTATATGTATATATATATATATATATATATATATATATATATATATATATATATATATATATATATATATATATATATATATATATATATATATATATATATATATATATATATATATGCGTGTGTGTGTATGTTGTATATATGGTTGAATGAAATGGTTTGAAAATGCACTATTTTGGATCAGAATCTTTTGATAGTACTTAACTTTTGGATTTTTCAGCCGCCTTAATCATGAATATATTCTGCATGTATATAAATGTAAACTAATGTTCTCTGTCTGATAGTGTTTAAATTTTAGTATGCTTTACTTATACGTAGAAAATTTTTGACCTTAAAAAGTGTTTCGAGATTTTGTGTTATAAATATGTACATACCATAGTTTCCCAAGGTCGAAACTTCAGGGGAGGGTGAAATCCGAAAATTTGGGACCCCTAAATTTTGAGTTCTAGCCTTTTTTGCAGGTCATATATGACAAATGTTCAAAATATCCAATATATGGAAAATGTTTTAATGTTGAAAACTGCATTTTTAACTACTTTTTGTCCCATTCTGTCTAGTTTCGTCACTTTTGTATGTTGTATGTAAAAAATATAAGAATTCATCGAAAATTTTGACTTTTCAGATAATTTTAACTTCATTTTAGGTATTTTATGGGTAAACAAAACAGAAATGTATTACATCTTTGCTGCTTTTGTACCCAAAAATGATGCAGAAAATGTTTGATAGCTCAAAATCGTCTTACAGTGATTCAAGTCTCGGGCCCTAAGGTGCGGTAATACCCCCTTCCCCCTCACCCCCTATGGGAATGTGTTGTACATACGGTTAATAGTTATAATGGTCATAATATTTGATTAGGTTTACAACTTTTTGAATAGTGAAAACCGATCGGTAGCTACACTTGTATATATCGCTTAATTTTTTTCGTTTACGTTTCATGTAAGGATAAATACACACGCGTTTCTCGTCTATTATTATCCATTGGTCACCTCTGAGCTACGTATAAAGTTCAAAGTTCTTGTGGGCTGAATGATCACTCATCTGCATCTTGATTTTTGTCATTTTTCAGATCAGATATCAATGTATTACTGTGCGGTGATCCGGGCACCAGCAAATCGCAACTGCTACAGTATGTGCACAATTTAGTGCCACGTAGTCAGTACACTTCTGGAAAGGGCTCTTCAGCTGTTGGTTTGACCGCATACGTCACGCGAGATCCGGAAACGAAACACTTCGTCTTACAAACGTTGGTCTTTTCTATGAATTTTTGTCTCTAAGCGTGCATGTATGTACATACATATACATATATATGTAGGTAAGATAAATTTGCAGTATGTAATATATGAATGTACCCAGGCCCGTATCCAGGATCCGGCTAAGGGGGAGGCGGACGCAAAGTTAATTGGCTAATATGAATCTCGGAAATTTCATATGAATAACTCGTAAAAACCGCATTTTTCGACGTTTTTCAACATGCTCTATTCGTTAAGCTGATAAGATTCGAAATTTTCGACAAAAAAGGTTTTTTTCAGAAAAACTCTGAAAAGCGTCTATTTTTGGTCGCGCTTGAGGCAAATTATAGAAAATACTTCACATTTTGACGATTCTCGAGCAGAGACGCAATTTTCTTATCTTTCCTTACAATATCATACCTGCCAAAAATTTTTTACGGCCGAGAAGAGGGCGGCGGGCCCTGTATCTACCTACAATGCGTGTCTTTAATGCTTATTTACAAGATTAATCATTCTTTATTTACTCATTTACTTACGTAATATGTTTGTATTCATGTTTCTGCTATTTTGATCGAAGATACATATAATATGTACATAGGTGATCTTTCGTCTTTTTTTACTGAAAATTGCTAAAAAAATTTATGCTTCATCGGAAAATTATTGAAATTGGCATTCTGAGCCTTATTGTTGCTTACAGTCAATAGTCAAATTTTTGGATAATTTTAAACGGGCAGGATTTAAATCACTAGTTGATCGAAAATTCTACTTTTGATTGAAATTTGAGTTGAAAAAGGCATATGCTTCGGAGTAGGGCGCGTTAGTCGATCTTCATATCATTTACGGGTGGCTGGTCTGGTTCAGACACGTGTAGCTTGAAATTTCAAATTAGATACTTGGTATATTTAGGGGGTAATGATCTTTAATTTTTGGCTCAGTGTAATTGAAGGAATTAAGATAAGAATATTGGAAAATCATCATTATTATGACAATATGAAAATAAAATGGTAAGAATAAAACGAAAAAATAAAAGGAAGACAGTTAGGCGCGAAGAATACTACGAAAAATGTGCTTTCATAAATTAACATGTACATAAATGTGTATGCACAGGGCCGTATTAAGGGGTTGGGGAGCGGCCGCCCACTTCCCCTTGGCCGGAGTAAAAATTTTTAAGGGTAAGATAATGCACGGAAAGATGGAAAAATCGCATGTATTTGTCGTCAAATCTTCAAATTTCCGGCGCTTCCTGCCGGACGCAAATTATTTTCCGCTATTTTCGCTCAAGCGCGGCCGAAAAACGACACTTTTTATAGCGTTTTAAAGTGAGAAACAAATTTATTTTGAAAAGTTCGAATTTTATGATTCTAATGGATAGAGCATGTCAAAAAACGTCGAAAAATGCGGTTTTTACGAGCTATCTCGACGAATTTTCCGAGATATACATAGACCAATTTAAGTTGGGTCCGCCCCTCCCCCTTGGCCGGATCCTGGATACGGGCCTGTTTATGTATGCAATATACCGGGTGGCTAGCAACCTTTTGCTAGGGGGTCAGCCAGCGCTATAACTATAGGGCTTGGGGTCAAACCAAATATACCATGTAGAGAATGTAAAACTGAATTTATTGATGCCAAATTAATAATCAGTGTGCCTATCACTTGTGCGAGAAACAGCTATCAAAATGATCTAGGTATGAACAAAAACCAGTAAACAGACTACGTCGATTTTCGAGACTTTTCCAAATGTTTCCACGTTTCTGTGCGAAATTTCATATGACTATCGACCAGTCAGATTTTTGCAAGTATTTGCGCCTCGACTTCATGTTTTAGAATGGCTAAATGGTTTCGGCGGCATTTAATTTGTGTGAATTTCCAAGCTAAATATCGTTAACCCAAAATTCGACATTTGATTGTTTTAAGAAATGTCGGGTTGCATTAGCTCGAATGCGAGGCGCCTTGTAAACAAAAACAGTCTGACCAACGACCCAATATTTTCCGGGCCCAAATTAGGACTTACATATTCGATATTGATATAAAAGTTTGTACAGAAACGTGAAAAATATTTTGATAAGTCTCGAAACTCGACATTTATTTATTGTGTTCACACCCAGGTCGTTTAAAAACTGTTTCTCTTGCCGGTCTTAGGCACACTTTGGCATCAATAAATTCCGTTTTAAATTCTCTACATACATACACATGAAAATAGATTAAATATGTTTTGATGCATTTTGGTTTTAGCAAAATGCAAGAGTTTAAATAAAACTGCTGCATACATATTGCTAAATGAGAAAAGCTCAAATTGTTCTTAGAAGTACAATTTTTGTTGTGTATGTGTACATATGTGAGCATATTGCCTATTTACATATGTACATATATCTTTGAAGAAACCGTATTCGAATATTTATATTTCGTATTTATGTTTGTATTTAATGTATACACGCACACCTGGGTAATGCCCTATATCGCCTCAACCGGCAACGGCCAAGGGGTCTTGGGGTTAAGGCTATGTTTTGTACATGGGCTATAGACACATCACTTTATTGTTCAATAGCGTCGATATCCTTCGTAAAACAAGCTCGAGTACCAGCTAGTATAATGTAAAAATGTCGAAATTAGTAAGATATAATAGAAAGTCAGCAACACGAGAAAAAAGGCGAGAAAGAAAAAGAGGAAAATACAGAGAAAAAATATTTAAAGAAGATTGAAAATTAAAAATTTTTAAAGAATAAATAGAAAAAAGAATACAGAGGTAGAAGTGCAGCATGCCGTTAGTGAGAAAGAAACAAAAAAAGACGCGAGAAATAGCACAAATATACCTTGAAAATCAGATTTAAATGTGCCTCTGTTTTGGTATTTTCAGGATCTGCACATGACAAAAGCTAGGCGAGCGCGGAAAAATTAAGAAATCTCAGTCATTGTGCCCCTACTTTGATGTTTTCAGGATAATGCCGCACACGACAAAAACTGGACGATTTTCGAAAAACAATTTCTAAATTATCCCATTCTAAACATTTCCTAACATAAAAACAGTAAACAGTATATAAACTTAATGAAAGTGCGGCAACCTTTTTCTGTGAAAATTGACCGACATACCAACCCAAAAATTAGACGCTGCAACAGGACGAAGCTCAGTTCATTGCGCAGGTATGCATGTGTACAGAAGTGTATTATGTTATGTAATGCTGCTGTGTACAAATACATAAGTATTTTTTTAATAATTAATTACAGGGGCGCTTTAGTATTGAGCGACAATGGCGTTTGTTGCATAGATGAATTCGATAAAATGAGTGATAGCACGCGATCTGTTCTACACGAAGTTATGGTATGTATGTATTTTTGCGTTTCCACCTTAAGTTGAAAGAATTTTCTTGTCTGGCGTTTTCGAATTCAGCAGATTTTCAGAAATTGCAAATGCTTTAAAGTTATATATTTTATTTATTTTATGTGTTTATGTATTTTGTTATATATTTTCGTGTTTCTGTGCATAATAATAAAAATAAAAATAATATTTATTAGCCAATTACTATCGTAGAATGCAATAAAAAATTACATGAAAGAATGATTTAATGAAAGACAATGTCGAAAGAACGAAAGAAAGTTTACAGCATAGCATAATAATGGCTGAGACGTACAGGCGGATCAGATCATGACGGTACAATTTATTCCCATCTTTCCTAGATCGTTCTTTAAGAATCAATTGAAATTGATTATAGATTCAAAGAAGGTGTACTAGTGGCTAGAGTAGGCTTAAATTCAAGACTTGTTTATATACGAAGCAAATAGCGATCATGTATCGTACCAGCGCTGGTTTTAAACTATTTTTCAAACATTTAAAGTTCTTTTTCGTTAAATTTAAATTTTACAATTTGCGTGAATCAGCAAACAGTGCATATTTATCAAATCCGATCAAAATTAAGCCTTATTTGCTGTTGAACCGATAATTCCGAGAATGGCTTTCGATTTTAAAAACGGTATATGAAAGTTTAAATTACATAAATTGTTAATTTGTTTCAAATTTGAGCTTCTTCCTTCGTGATTCAGCCGTTCGTCATAACTTAATGCAAATGTAATATTTATTTGTCTCTTTGCTTGATAGTGAACGATGGAAATGTCGTCGTTTGACACTTATTTATAGGAACAGCAAACTTTGTCTATAGCAAAAGCTGGCATTATTTGTCAGCTAAACGCTCGCGCGTCTCTGTTAGCGGCTGCAAATCCTGTAGACAGTCAATGGAATAAAAATAAGACTATCATTGAGAATGTTCAACTGCCTCATACTTTGCTCTCTCGGTATGTCAACTTCATAAAACAAAGTATATTTGACATATTAAACAAAGTGCGTCTCAAAAATTCTTCAATTCAAGCACAACGTGATTGTTGAAATTTAGTAGTACTCGTATGTATGCGTCACGATTTGTGTGTCCAAATTGTCCCACCATGTATATTGTTCTGGTTTTTTAGTACTGCATAATGTTTGACACAAGCCATTGGATTGTTCAAATGACATTAGGACTTCCTATCCATAATATCTGAAAGGAAGGTTCTGAACTTGAAGGCGTTAAAATCAAACATGCATCTTGAAAGGGGCTGAGGGGTACGAGCAGTGATCGACCGGGTAACCGGGGCCGGCCGGTCAGGGCAGGCAAGGATCAGGCTGAAATGGCCCTGGACTAATAAAAAACAAAGTTTTAGAACTGTAAGAAGTTAATGTGCTCAAATGGTACCATCACCATCATGTTAGCAACATTGGTCTCTGAAAATAGAATAAAACTGCTAGTGCGGACTATTTTGGGTCTTGGGTCTTTCTGTACAGATCTGATCATCGTAATATACTCCTAGCTCTATACATCGAGTTCATATTTACTTTTTATTTCAGCATTTCTGTGTTTTTATGCGTCATTTTACCATGAATTACTGCAGTGCAGTCCAGCTAAGAATCTGATGTGTATTTATAAATGTAAATACTGTGCAGCCCGAATAGAGATCGATCGTTGCAGCATATGTAGCAGGTGGTGGCACTGCAAAGCTTTATAACCAAAAACTTTCAATCCAGTCGCGGAACTGCAGTTGGATTCAGCTAAGATCTAAGACTTAATATAATTCGTTAAGATTTCTGTCACACACAATTACAAACTAAAATTATTTTAGGACATCTATTATTCAATTTTGTAGCTAGCGATTCTCACGTTTCTTGCCCTTAAAGATATATAGCATGTTCTTCGCAGAAGTGTGCTGACCACAGGCGTCAGTGGATCTATAATTCATTAGAATATAAAAGCGAAATTATAGGATGCAGCAGGAATCAGCTGGTTTAATGAGTGCTTAATATTTATCTTGCCTTTTTATGATAATGTAACACAAAACAGCTTTTGAAAATTCGGAAGGTTCAAGCAAAGAACGCTAGAATCACTAAAATTAAGCTGCTAGATCCCTTTTAATCATGCGCATGGAATAAAGTGAATGAATTTGCTGAGGAATGAATTGGCACGAAGCGCCCAAAATTTTTTATAATCACTTTGATGACCGTGGGAACCGAAGCTTCGATCGATCGCCTGGCGTGTAGCTATTCCAAATTTAATTTTAAATATATACGTAAATTGCAAACTATTATAATAAAGGGTTATCTTACCATTATGATAATATCTTGTTGTCATAACCTATCTTGAATCTTTGAATCATATTTAATTTAAAATTTTGTATGTATTTTTGTCTTACTATATCTGTCTAAACTTAGTACATATATTATTTATTGACGTTTATACTAATTATACACATATGTTTATAGGCTATACGTAAACATAATCGTCAGATCTTAATAAATACCTATATTAGGTATATATCTATACACGTATACCCTTAAGCATGTAACCCGGGCCCGGTTTTTTTGAGCTCGGTCGATCTCTGGATACGGATCAGATAATGTAGGATGATTTCAGCCGAAGCCGAGTCAAAACGTCTTTTGCGCTCTAATGCTGCATTATTTTCTAACTTTATAAGTTCAAGTCGTACATGAGCAGTTCACGCATAAATCTGTTAAGTTTCAACAACTCGAGCCTACTTGAATGTTTGGTCAAAGTGTAGTATACACATGGGCGTACGCAGGGGGCGTGGGGGCGGCCGCTCCCCTTTAGCCCAGAAATAATTCTGGAATAAGTGAGGTAATGCATGAAAAATGATGGAAATTGGCATCTTTTTATCGAAAAATCTCAAAATTTTCGGCGCTTCGCGCCATGGTGTCATTTTTCCCATAATCTTGTCTCAAGCGCGGCAAAAACGTTATTTTTCATAGCATATTAGGGATACTAAATTTTTTTTGAAAAGTTTGGATTTTACGCGCTTTACGGATAGATCATGTTCGTAAGCGTCATAAAATGCACTTTATGTTGTGCACCTACGAACATATCCCGAAGTACAGGGTCGCCAAATTTGGACTACCCCCTCCTTAAAAAATCCTGCTCACGCCCCTGAGTACAATATATATTTATATTTTCCATAGCGGTCACTGTTAATTTATTATGCACATTAAATGCACAAGCCAAAGTATTTTACTTACCATTTTATCATACATATATAATTATTTTACTTACAAATTACTGCACTGCATGTTTGCATACATGCACATAGAGAGGTGAGGGGTATTTCTTTCCGCTGAAGGGTCAGCCGGACATATACTGTCCGGCGATGTTAGGCTGATGCAACTTTTTACGCATCATTTTTGAGGTCAGAAGGCAGTAGAAATGTCAAAATTTTTCCGGCGCTGATTAGTACATTTATGTACGTTTTATTCAAAAAGCGCCGAAAAATTGATTAATTTTTGCATTTTTAGTTTTAATAGTAATATAGTGCAGTCGAAATTGACTAAAAATGCTTGTGAAATGCGATATAATAATGAAAAACCGTATTATGGGCTATTTTGACCATTTTAATCGTTCAAACAGCAAAAAACTCAAGATAGTTAAATTTACTGTTTTGGATTTCTGGGATTTCACCCCTCTCCCTGCCGACCTTGACTTTGTGCATGTATGCATGTATGTAGTCATAAGTTTGATAAGCCTAAGCTAATAATGTGTCTTGTAACATTTTTGATGCAACTGCACATTAATGAGTTGTCAAAATTCCGTTGATCGCGAGACCTAACGAACCTACGCTTAAAATTGAAATCCTCTTTTACACTATCTTTTCAATATATAGCTAAAAAGTAGCAAAATTTTTTGCATGGGCGATCTGACTTCGTCCTGTGTAATTGCCTGGCGTCCAGGGTCAATATATTTGAACCCCAGTTGACCCTATGTTCGTGTATACTTCAAGTCAATACGTTCTGTTTAATCTTGCCACAATCCTGTAAATTGGCCGAAAGGGATCAAAATGCATCTTTTGCAAGAACGTTTATCCAGCAGCTAAACTTGCTATGCTGTAAAACCCAAATTTTCCTCTCCCTGACAAAAATTGCCCTTTCCTTTGACCATCTTGATTATGTGCTCTAGTAAACTGACAAAAGCAAAAAATTTCCACGAACATGAATTGCTCATATTTTTTTGATCAAATGTTTGCGTGCGTATGCATGTTTTTTGACGTCCCTTCATTTCTTATTTTTATCTTCTATGTGATTCGGTTAAATAACATAATCATAATACATAATCATAATAGTTCCTCATCTTGATGAACTTTGCCTCAGAGTCAACCATTTTTTCAGTTTCGATCTCATTTTCTTGCTGCTAGACCCGCAAGACGAATATTACGACAGACGCCTGGCGAAACATCTCGTCTCTTTGTATTATAGAGGGCACGAAGAAGAGGATGCGGAATACCTAGTGAGCCCGAACTTTTTCCCCTTAATTGCTCAAAATTTTGAAGGGCGTTTGTGGGTGTGTGTAGTTGTAACAGCAGAGGTCAATTCGCTCCATTTTCATTTAGGGTCGACAAAAACTTTGTAATCAATGATAAATAAGAGCCCAGTCAATTAAATACATTTGTAAATATTTAATGAGCTGAAAAAATAAATTTTCTTTCAAAAACGGGGACTGTAAGATTATTGAGGCCAGCTTGACTTAATGGCCTTGGCCTATTAAGCCCACAAATTGTCAATAAATATATTGAGTAGGGAGCGTTTCCATCAGGTTAATGTTTCGAAAATGTATAGAAAATTGTCATAGACTGAAACATTAATAACTTGCGAAGCAAATATGTACATACACAACAACATACAAATCGCAAAATAATAAGCCATGTTTTCCTGTTTTGAATTTTCAGATTATTTTAATTTTGTCTCTGCTTTACAATTAAGTTCTCCAACTTCGTTTAGGCGTTCTCGCCTTTTATCTTGTTTACCTGCACTTTCCATTTTTGTAAAAGCTATCTTTAATCAACGTGTGGGAATGTAACAAGGTACGAGTTGGATTCTTATGCACGTCTTATTTTGAACAAATATATAAATATACGTATTTGTGTGTTATGCTACTGCAGTTAAGGCCCTGTTTAAGGGGCAGGGGCGGCTGCTCCCCTCTTGATTTGAAAAAATTTCGAGTAGTGGGATATTGCACGGAAAGGTGGAAAATCACATACATATCTTTGTTACATATCATAAAATTTTCGGCGCTTCGCGCCGGATGTTAAGTATTTTCCATAATTTTGTTTTTAAGCGCGACTAAAAAATGACTTTTTTATAGCCTTTTGAGTAGGAAAAAAATTTCAGAAAAGTTCGAATCTGAGCATGTCGAAAAATGCGGTTTTTGATAGCTATCCCGACGAATTTTCCGAGATACAGACCAATTCATGTTGGATCCGCCCCCTTGGCCGAATGCTGGATACGGGTCTGATTGCAGTAATAGCCTTTCAACGCGGAGGGTATTCCGTAATTCCTACTCAAACTGTTGTATTCTATACTTATTGTAATGCAACGCTTTTTAATGTGAAGAATTTCGTAGTAGAACGTGATGAAATTCAGGTCGGTCTGACTGCCTTATGAACTTACATGATTTTGGGATTAAAGCTTTTCATTTCTTCCCCTCCAGAAATTTTTTCACCATCCCTCCCCACATTTTTTTGTATTCGACAAAGATTTTCCTCAATTTACAAACACTTTTCGTGACCGTCTCTGTACATGTAAAAAGATTATAAGAAGACAAAAATTGTAAAAAGGTGTGAAATTCCCAAAAATTTTCGGTGCTTCCCGCCGAAATTAGTAATTGTCTATCATATATATATATATATATATATATATATATATATATATATATATATATATATATATATATATATATATATATATATATATATATATATATATATATATATATATATATATATATATATATATATATATATATATCTTTATAATGGCAGAATTTGCATTTAGAATGAAAAAAATGTCATATTTTTGCCGTTTTGAGACAATTTTTAATGATTTTTGACGTCAGAAACCCAGAAATAAGCTAAAATATACTACCAAACATCGAAAAAACCCCATTTTACCACAATACAATCGCTACTGTACCGTATTTTAGTGCACAAAAATTTGGCTACAAAATGTACAAAGACTTTTGACGACATCTTTGTACATATACAAAGGAACCTTGTACAAAAAAACACTGCCGCTCCCTCATAATTTGCGATTTTCCGAAATTTTTCGAAAAATTCGTAGAAAAGGTGTTGTTTTGATGGTTTCTAGCCATTTCGGCGCTTCGCGACGTATACTCATTTACTCATTTTGTTTATTTTGTTCAATTTGTTAGAATTTTTTTGATTTTTTCTCAAAGTTTTCGTTTTTAGGCTCTAGAAAGATAGACCATCGTCAGAAACGCCAAAAACGATGTTTTTGACAGTGTCCATCATTTTTGGGTACAAAAAAGGCATCTTAAAATTTCACCTCACCTCCTGAATTCCAAAATTCCTAAGCTGTGCATATGTATCTGCTTATGAAGGATTTTTTCATTCTTTACGTGCAATACTTTTTCGATAGTATGAAAGAGGATTTTTTCGATTTTAATTTAGGACGTTCTTTTGTTACATGTATTCACGCTTCATTCTCTTGTATTCGGCAACGATTTTTTCGTATGTACAAAGACTTTTTGGGACATTCTTTATACATTACAAAACTTGATTACAAAACCAGTAAAAAATGTTATACATATGCTTCCTGAAGTTTTCCGCGCTGTACTTTGCGTCAGGATAAGTTAGATGCATAATGATTTGTTGCGTATGTTTTTGCTGCAGTAAAAACGAAGTATAAAAGTGAGAAATATCAAGATTTTCGGCAATGATTACTGTTATTTCTCTTCATGAAGCTCTAGCATTGAGCTAAAAGTTTATATTAATCAGGTAAAATAGTTGAATGCTTATCATGTTCACACAAATTTAGCGATTCAAGACATTGCTGTTTTGTCTGTTAAGTCTAAACATTATTTGGACGTCATGGGCAGGCACGTATCTCTGGGGGGAATGGGGGTTCGGACTCCCCCCCCCCCCAAATTCAAAAAAAATCGGAAAAATATGACTTTTTGAACGTTATTTTGTGCTATTTTGGCCTTTTTGGGCTTAGTCTCCCCCCCGAAAATTGGTGTTGGTCCCCCAAAATAGGACGACCAGCTACGTGCCTGGTCATGGGAAGGATGATAAAATGGTTTTGAATCAATTTGGCAATTTTCTGTTTTGTTTGTCATTAGGAAGTTTCAAAATTGTGTTCCATGCAGTATTAACAAAATTTTTAGCACTCCCCACAAATAAATCTCTGAACAATCTGTGATTGAAAACGCAGATCATCTACTTGAAAACGTTAAAAATAATAGACTTTTCCGACGTTTTGCATGATGTTGGTAAATTTTTGTAATTTCTATAGTCAGAGACTTATGAATTGCCACAGTATACCAACAGAGATAAAAAAGAACTTGTGTTTACATAGTAGTTAGTACATATCTATATAGAATGCATACTGTACCTTATTATACTGCATAAGCATTTACTATATACAAAAAGTACAAAGACTTTTGGGTACCGTCTTTGTACATGTAGTAACGGATCTTGTGCAAAATAGAAACAGTGCATGTATTCTGTCTCCTGCAAACTTAATTGAATACCTGCACTCAACTCCTTCAATGCATAGTGTGCGCTATAGTGCACGTTAGATATGTACATAGATGCACATATTTGACGAAGATATCTGATATTCAGTTACCACTTACCAGTAGTGCTTAAATCAGAATGCTGATAAACATGCATGTTCTTGGGGGGACCCCCGCAAAATAGCTGTCGACCCTCTGAGAATTTTAGTATTATAAAAAAATCGTTAAACGTATGATGTTTTATGAGTTTTTAGTAAAATTTTGTCTCAAAAGTAAAATTTCCGGCGCTTCGAGCCATATAGTAATTTTCTGATTGCATTTTGTTCAATTTACTTAATTTTTTAAATTTTTTAGAATTTTTTATGTTGCTATGCTCTAGAATGAATAAGGACGGTCTGATACGTCAAAAACTGTTTTTCGACGTGTACTTATCGTATATGCACATAGAGGGTGAGGGTGTATTACTCCCCGTCAAAGGGTCAACCGGGCAGATACTGTCCGACGATTTTGAGCTGACGGAACGATTTTTGCATCATTTCATCATCATCTATCAATAAAAATGCCTGAATTTTTCCCATTTTTTCCTCAAGATTAATACTTTAGCTTTACGTACTTTTTACTCAAAAAGCGTCCAGAATTAATCAACTTCTTTATTTGCTACTGCTGAATTGATAAAATGCAATCAAAATGAACTAGAAATGCTTTGAACATGCGATATTACCACTAAAAAGCCTTATTAAGCTATTTTGGCCATTCTGGTCGTTTAAACAGCAAAAAGTTGTAAACGTTAAATTTACTGTTTTGGATATCTGGGATTCTAATTCAACCCCTCCCCCTACCGAGCCTAACCTTGTGCACCTGTGGTACTTATAATTTTAAACTCTAAAGAGTACTAATTAATAATTTTTTGAGTCTGACCCACCCTAAATGTCACATACTGTAAATGTACGGTGAAAAGCGCTAATTTCTTGCGATAAAATGATTGTTAAAGACGCGATTCATATACAGTCGAAGCCCGTTAGTAAACACCCTGAGAGGACTAAGGGGCTCGGTGCTTACTAACCGAGTTGACAATTTGTTACTTGTGCATGTCACGTAGCGCTGTTATTATCCCAAGAGTACTATGATATGGCTGAACATTACCGTTTCCCTCAAATATTAGGGATTTTAAGCTACCCTGTGCACACAACATGTTAAACCTCCTAAGAATGTGTTTAACAACCGGGTATATTTGACAAAAAATGACTTTACAATGTGTGGTTTAGTCATGTGTTCCAGGCAAGTGTTTACTAACCGAGGTCATTAGCACGTTGTCATATTGCCACGGTCTTATGGAGCCGTGTTTATTATCCGTTAACCGAGTGCTTATTAAGCAGGTTTCTAACTGTGATAAAGCATAGCAGTTTGGCAGGTGTCACGTACGCGGTATAAGTATTTAATTTATTTCTCGTTAATTATACAGGGTGGACCATAAAAAAGCTGCACTAGATAGATAAACGTTTCGTTGTTTGAAGCGCGTTAAAAATTTTGGCTAGCTGCTAGTGGTTCCTGCGCTAACGGCAATTTGTTTACACCTCATTTTGTCATTGTTTAAACCCCAGAGTTTTTGCATTGTATCATTACTGTGTACGTAGGCATCCTTTTTTGGTATTTTTGACTATATATCCTGTTAAAAAGATTAATTAGCACATTTTTTGAACCCTTAGATTAGATACGCATTCTACTGAGTGCGAAAATTTCATGATGTCGCCAAAAGAGGATGCAAATTGATAGCAAGGCCACTGACGCTATTGGCGTTTAAACAATATTGAAGTAGTGTGTAAACAAATCATCATAGCGCTTGAACCGTTGACAACTGGCCAAACTTTTTTAACATTCTTTGAAAGAGGACAGTTTTGGCTATCCAAAGCAGCCTGTCCTAAAGTCTCATATTCAGACCAGTCAAAGTTATGACCTGTTTAATCGGAATGTAGCTTTTTATGGGCCATCCTGTATAAAGATCATTCAAAAGTATTGTATTCGATTGTTTGTATGATAACAAAGATTGAAACTGACATTTTTCTAGTAGTTTTGTCTTAACGCGTGACAAACATTTTTCTGTAATGCGCAACTTCTTTGTACAATGATTTAAAACGCCATCCTTTTATACTTCGTATTTTTCAACGTAGGTATCAGTCTCATTTTCAAAACGAAACGTATCTAGAACGATAACGCGCAAAATGCTTAATTGTATATGGAAAAGAGCAAGTGGCGATGCAATAAGAAATTCGAGAAAATGCATGAACGTATGGCGGGAATAACACACATGGGATTAAGCGTGGAATCGCAACGGTCTTAAAAACAGGATTAATCAAGAACCATCCGATGAGAGCAAAAGGGCAAAAATCGATAAAATCAGTAACTAATCCAAAACAGTTACAAATTTATATTCAAATAGGGGTCAAAGCCCGAAAAGTACGTGCAAAATATATGAAATCTAGCCAACGCGCAAGCATTTTATATCAATAACGTTATGCTGCACGCAAAAATGTCGCAAAGATAAAAGAGATCAAAAACCACTGTATCCTGGGCGGAAAGACTAGAAATTCGCACAGTTAGCAAAAAGAATGTCTAACACTTGAAAACACAAAACGAGCAAGCAGCAGATAATCAATTCCCTCGAGAACACCCAATCTTGGACCAAAAACTGGAAATTCTAGATTTTTAGGATTTTTATAAAAGCGGTAAGAAGAAAGAAGAAGGCTTCACTTCCTTGGTGTCGTTCCGCATAAATTTCAGCAACGCCATCTCTCTTATTTTTGCGTATTCATCGATAGCTCATCGTAGCTTCGCTGTTAGATCTATAAACATATTCGCTCAAAGATCAGCTTTCATTCCATCGCTAATTTTATTTCCGACTTATTATCGACAACATATTAATGTGTATGCAAAGATGAAGAGTTTACTTCATCTAGTTGACTCACAAAAGGGATCACCCCACATATCCTCGGCCCCTGAGATTTTCAGATAAAGGTAGTTAATAGATAGGCGCTGTTTCCTGACCTAACACATGGACCGAAGGGAAGGGTGTTCATTAAACGGGAGTGTCTACTAACCGAGTGTTTATTAACGAGGTTCGACTGTACTTCTGTATGTACTTAGACAGTAATGATACGGAATTTAATTAATCTACATAACATGAAAAATTGAATAAGAGCATTTAAAATAAGCAAAAAGTATTTGCGTGCCATGTGATGGCTTCCCTCATTGCTTGCGTATGACGAAAGTCAATTTTTCTTCTTATTAATCTCTATTAGCATAGCTGTAGCATGAGCTTTTCGTTTCAAGGACATGTCTCTGTTGAGAGATTACATATCGTACGCCAAACAGAATTGCAATCCATTGTTGAGTGATGAAGCCAGTCAAAACTTGATCGAAAAATACGTCTCGATGCGGAAAGTAATAAGTTTATTTATCTATTCATGTATGGGTGGTTCTTTTATAGTCCATATTGTAGATCAGGTATAAATGTACGTAACGTGGTTATGTCGTACATATGCACATTCTTTAATTCACTTTAGATTATGATGACCTGGACAGAATAGAAATATTATCATGCATTAAAAATGATTTATTGTCAAAATATTTACTTAAATGAATTCTGTTCTATATATACAAATTTTACACGTCTAGGCAAAGACGTTTATGCAACATTTTTTAGTGAGTTTTGTGGCGGGTAATCGACTTTTAATTTGTGGTGTAAAACAGCTAGAAGAGACATAGAAAAAGGTATTAAAATTTTTAAATATTCTAAAATTGAAATTTTTAAAAAGAAATTTCTAATTAAGATTTTTAAAATAACAATTTTTCGCTTATGGCGAATAAAATATATTTTTAATTGTGCATCTAGTCGTATGTATGTATGCTTGTTTCTTAATGTTAACGTTATTTCTCTGAAGTACTGTAACATGAACCTTGTTCGTTTTACTTCTCATTAATTTACATCTTGTCTCAGCTGGGCAGCGGTCGCGGCCAAGTGACGGCTTATCCACGTCAGTTGGAAAGCTTAATCCGATTATCAGAGGCTCATGCTAAAATTCGTTTATCGCCTATAGTTACGCTGAATGACGTAGAAGAAGCTTATCGGTAAATGCTCGCATGTTCAAACCATTCTTTTCGAATCCTTACGAAGTAAATGTTTTTGTAGAATCGTCTTTCTTAGGGTGTATGACTCGATCTGTGATCCTGCTTTGAGCTTTATTCATTTCCACACACTTATGTCAGTGGTCGGACCGAAGTTACTTTTTGAACCCTCGGCCTTGGCACTTTAAAATCCTTGCCTTTCTAGCAGTGAATTTCATTCATGCACATGGGGAGTGGTGAGGGCTTATTATCCTCCGCTGAAGTGTTAGCCAGACAGGTACTGTCCGACGAATTCGAGTTGACGGAACGTTTTTTGCCTGATTTATGAGGTCAAAAGCAGTAAAAATTTCAAAAGTACTGATGTATTTTTCTACCCAAAAAGCGCTAAAAATTGATCAATTTCTGTATTTTTTAGTGTTGAGAGCACGGCTTTTTTGTTTACGGCAAAGGTTTTTCCCGATGTATAAAGGCTTTGGGACCCTCTTTTTACGTGCACAAAGATTTTTGGGCAGGAGAACCATCTTTGTACATGTTGAAAGGGACCTTCTACAAAAAAACGCTGGTTGAAAGCGATATAATGCAATCAAAATGGGCTAAAAATTCTTTAAAAATGCGAATTCAATACGAAAAGACGTTCAATAGACTATTTTGACCGTTTCAGTCGCTTATACAAAAAAATCGTGATCATTACATTTACTGTTTTGGATTTCTGAGATTTTACCCCCTTCCCTACCTGCCAACCCTGACTCTGTGTACCTATGGTGAATTATATGTATAATTTATAAATTAATTTAGAAATTTTATTTTAAAATTCGGCGCATCGACATTTTTTATCTTTCCCCTTGGCGCCTCGGTCGAAGTTTTAAAAAGTGCTTACATGTATGTTGAAAACTAATCTTTTCTGTCATGTGAGCAAGCATGGTTTCTTGAGTGGGTGATGTTACTTCAAAATCGCATTTTTGTAAGCCAATAGTGTTCGAAAGTGCTATTTAGCTTTCTGCACTCTCCACTAATCACTTCTATGCGGACGTATGATTGATATAATATTTGATTAGAAAAATTCGCAGTAAAATTTCTAAAGGGGTGGGGCCATACATGTAACAGGAAGATGGGGAATTCCCCCCCCAAAGTTGGCTGTTCCTGCCCCCATCCCCCGAAGCCAGAAAAATTTTTGACCCCCTCCCCCGAGTTTTTTTTGACAAAATTGAATTTTTTGGCTCGTTTTAGATGTTTTTTGACCTTTTCGGCCAAAAATTATAGATCATTTACCCCCTTCCCCCCGCTAAAAATTGTCACGATCACCCTCCGAAAATTTTGAGCCTTTACATGTATGGATGGGACTATCCCGTCCAGTCGTTCTTCCCCATAGACTCAGATTTTTTACCTCCCCTCAGTCCCCTCCTCACCCGATTTTTGGCATAAACTTGCGTTTTCATTTTTATACCATGTACTTTTTTTCCATTTTACGTCGAAAATTGAAGTTTGTTCTATTTTCCTCCTGAAAATTAATGATTACCTCCCTCCCAAATTTTCGAGCTATTTCGTACGTCTGGTTAACCTATTTGACTTTTCCACAATAAGCTCGAAAACTCTCTTAAAACATCTTGCTTTCTCCAAAATAAGAGCACTCAATTTTCTGAAATTTCAAGCATTTTTTATGTCATCCCGTTCTATTCCCCTGATGTCAGCCGGATGTGGAGTATCAACTGAAGTGCTGCGTTAAGCTAAAATGACCTTAAAAATGAGTCTTATTGTCAAAATAGCGCAGTTTATTTCGACAACTTTTGCAGAAAAAGTATTTTTGTTGGATTTTTAGGCTTAATTTTGCGAAATTTTTACCAGAAGATTTTGCATTCCCCTGAAGTTCACAGGCACGTGTGAATATTTCATAATTATTATTCATACATTTTCATATTAAAAGCTTGCATGCTACTGGCACGCACATGTTTTCCGCATTTTCTCAAGGCAGCTCGTTTTTTTAAACACGCTTTTGTGTTTAAACATGCACAGCAAGGGAATCCTTGGGGAAAGTAAAATTTTAAAGTGCCTTTTTTGCCCCAAAAATGGTGAGCACGCGTCCAAAATATAGTTTTTTCAGCTTTTCTGAAGATGCTTCATCTTTCTAGAGCATAAAAACAAAAAACTTTCGAAAAAATCCAAAAAATCGAACAAATTGAACAAAATTTAGTTATAATACGAGTATACGGCACGAAGCGCCAAAAATTTGACACTTTGAGCAAATATGTATTGATAGCTAAAACGCCTAAAAAGTAGGGATATCCCGGGGCAGGCTTTTTAGCGGGGGTCGGGACTTATGCCCCGGCAATGGGGCCGGGGCAAGATGTTATGCAAACTAATGTATGCTGACCATAGGTGGGCGGCACCAAAATTCTGGGGTTGGAAGATTTTTTAAAGTCAAAAAATGGCCTTAAAATGGTGGTATGGCGAATAACACTATTTTTCAACGTTTCTCATCGAGCACTATCCATTGGCATCCAAAAATTGCGAAAAAACTAAAAAATCCAAAATTGAATTCTGGTGGGTATTTTGGTTTCTGGCGGGATGCATACCCCCAAACCCACCCCCACGCCCAGGTATGATGCTGACCCTGTAAGTGTATACTTGACATTATTTACGGTACTTTTTACATTAGTATCTACTTAATCATATAAATGTGAAAAGGGGATTCATTTGAGGTTTCTCACCATATAATGGCTCTAAATTAAAAGCTCAAGAAGTTGAAAAACGGTTTGAAAAATATCAATGATGCACGTGATACTGAATCAGTCCAATTAAATGACAATTATTAGCGATAAATTGTAAATGTGCAACTGTCTTCAGATTTTCAAAAATTCATGACTGATTTCCGGGGAGGTAAAGAATTGCGAGGTAATTTTAAAGCTCGGAATAGAATACCGTTATCTCTTGGGATCTAAGCTCTCAATTAATGAATGATGTTAATTATTGAGAAATAATATAAATTTTTTGTGATGCTCGTGCTCGTCATTTTATTTATGGTAAAGATTAATTTTTCCGCTGAAAAGCCAAACAAAGTATAAGCATTTCACTTCAAATTATGTATTTTTATGTTTAATATTATCATTTTTTCCAATTTCCACTTTAAAAGTTCATTAATTCTCAGTAAAAAGACATAATTTATCTATTGATTATATACATTGCAGTTCTTGGATTTAAGACTACCGATTCTACATTTTATTATTCCGAATTAGTCGTCTTCCAGCTGTACTAAGCCAAGCCATTAAAATCACGGATGTACAAATCTTAAACATCTTTTTCTTGCCAAGATTGTAGCTGATGCGATAAATATTCCCGACAGCACAAGCTTGATTTTCAAGAAATTCCTTTAAATTGTGAATTACTAAACAATATTTTACATGATTTTAGGTCAGGACACCAAGAACAAAGCATCGAATCTCGCTTCCGTCTTAAGCTGATCCTTCAATTAATTTTAGAATTCCGTCTGTTCAGAGTTAACAGATCATCAAATTTCATATATAAGATCTGACAGAAAAGAAAAAATTAATTCGTCATCCGATTTAGGCTATTTATTTCGAGATGGACTGTAAAATTAATTGATAAATCATAAATGTATCAATGATATAATAATAGCAATATTAATAATAATTATTAATAGATTTATTAATAACTAATTTAAATATTATTTCTTTGGTTCCTCATAATTTCCAAGATTGATTTCGAAAGGAAATCTTAGAGTTTTGCAATTAATTATCAATGTTTTAGCCCCGGTCAAGGAGAAGCCTTGCCCCGGCCCAGGGCAAGTCTTGCCCGGGGCAGGGGCATAAGCCCCGGGGCTGGGGCTTGGGACATCCCTATTAAAAAGTACCTTTTCTATGGATTTTTTGGAAATTTTGAATAACTTTCGGTAAGTCGCGAATTCTAGGGGTACGATAAAAATTGCTGAGGTTAAAATTTTCTGGGGGGTTAAAACCCCCATCCACCACCAAACCTCGAAATCGTGTATGTTTCTGTGTCTTTCTTATGCTTTTAGTCGAACGCTGTTGCCAGCTTTCATTTTTAGCTCCAGTTTTTCATGTGTATTTGTAATGGCATTCCAGAAAAAATTTGTTGGTGTTTTTGTTTTTACTGTTTTTTTGAAATAATTTTGTAGCTTGCATCGCGAGGCATTGAAGCAATCGGCGACCGATCCATTGACGGGCAAAGTGGATGTGAATATTTTAGCGGCTGGAATGTCGACGACGACGCGAAAACACGTCGCTGAATTGGCCGCCGTCATTACGGAAACAATTGCCAAAAAAACATTCGGCTCTTGGTGCTCCGTGCGCAAATTGTTGCCCGAAATTCGCGAAGCGTGTGCGAAAGTAAACAAGAAATTTAAAAAAACTTTCGAAGGATATATATTTTATTATTTGTGTACATTTACACATTTGATTTGTATATTTAAAAGGAATTACATACGTAGCAGCCATCTTCCGATATTAATTTCGTCTGAATAATCAGAAATTGTATACATAATTTGATTTCATAATACAAGCGCATTGATTACCAGTTACATAATATGTATGTAAGCATGCATGCACAGTATGGGAATTCTGGGGGGGGTGAAATTTCGAAGTGCCCTTTTCAGGCCCAAAAATGGTGAGTACCAGTGTTTTTTTCTGTATAAGTTCTCTGGACATGTACAAAGATAGTCCCCAAGAGTTTTTGTACATTTTGTATATGCAAATCTTTGTACACTATAATATGGTTTAGTGGCGATTTTATTTTAGTAAAACAGGGTTTTTCGACCTTCAATAGTGTATTTTAGCTAATTTCTAGGTTTCTAACGCTAAAAATTATCAAAAATTGTCTTAAAACGGCGCGAAGCGCCAAAAATGTGACATTTCTTCATTTTAAATGCAAATTCTGCCATTATAAAAATATATAAGACAGACAATTACTGATTTTGGCTCGAAGCGCCGAAAATTTAAGGTAATTTTACACCTTTTTACAGTTTTGTCTTCTTAAAAATCTTTGTATATGTACAAAGACGGTCCCAAAAAGTCTTTGTACATTGGGAAAAATCTTTGCCGAATACAAAATAACCGTAGTAAGTACGCGTCAAAAATACCGTTTTTGGCGTTTCTGGCGATGCTTTATCTTTCTAGAGCATACAAGCATAAAAAATTTCGAAAAAAAAGTCCAACAAATTGGACAAAATATAGTCAAAACATGAGTATGTGGAAAATTTGACACTTTCGAGCAAATAGATAGCTATGTAAAAACACTTAAAAACATACCTTTTATACGAATTTTAATGAATTTTCGGGAACTTTGGGGAAATTGCGAATTCGGGGGGGGTTGAAAATACTTCCGGGAGGATGAAAACCCTCTCAATCCCCCTCCCTTAGATCAGGTCTGTATGTGTTTAAGAATATGTATGACTATTGCTGTTACTGCATAGTAAATGATTAATCAATTTTTATTTATTACCCAAAATAATGTTTGATGCATCGTCTGCCGCATAAAAATCTATTTATCGTATCAGCGTAGGTTGTGGTTCCCGCGCAGAATTTAAGTTAAATTTCCCTTCCTACGCCGATTTTGTCCGCACCTTACCTGTTTTTTTGGTTTTGTTTTA
Source organism: Mermis nigrescens (assembly GCA_036768485.1). NCBI lineage: Eukaryota > Metazoa > Nematoda > Enoplea > Mermithida > Mermithidae > Mermis > Mermis nigrescens. The sequence goes on from JAVLUZ010000502.1 coordinate 107,443, forward strand.
CGCTTCATAATTAAGGCTCGCGTGTTAATCTCATACATGCACACGATCAAAATTTCTGGAAGGAGCGTAAATCGAGTTTCGTTTGGAGGGGGCGTAAATAAAATGAATACTTAATTTTGTTATTTAATGTCAAATTTCGATACTGATTGCGTTGTATTTTATTCTTGATTAATTTTTGTGATTAAATTTGCTTCAAAATAAATAACAATTTGGGCGATGGAATGAACTACATATAACATCAAATATACACTAAATAATGGAAGAAAAGTACATATCTGGATAAACGCATTGAACATTCTATTGTTCAAAAAAATAGGTAGGTACATATGTACATATTTCTTCTTAAAATTATACTACTAGATGTCGTTTGACGCTTTCTTGTGGTTAGAGCAACAGATTGTCTCACAGAACGGCCTGAGGGTTATGCCTTTCAGAAGTACTGGTAGGGTATACCCGGGCAATAGTCAAAGCTTCAGTCCGTTCAACTATGAGTTCTAAACGGTTGGTTGGTCCTCTAGTTGGATTCAGCATGGATTTAAGAAGACAATTTTTTATTTTTCACTGTTTTTGTCCTTTTTTCAAAATCAGCCCATTCAAATGGACCCTTCACAGCCCGCCCAACTTTACCAAAATTGCTAGATAGCTATTTACTTCGTAAAAACGGCTCTGTATTCCTTTTGGGGTCAGAAAATTAGCCATATAGCCTTTTTGGTCTCAGAAAAATGGCTATATAGCCTGTTTGGATTCATAAACATAGCTGTATTTGTATAGCCGTTTTGGACTAAAAATAGCCATCAATCCCTCTTTGGAGTCGAGAAAATAGCTATATATCCTTTTGAAACTCAGAAAAGATAACTGAATAGCATTTTGGAGCTCAAAAAAGTGTAGCTATCAGTTTTTCAAGGCTCAGGGGGTAAGACCTCCCCCTCACCCTCCATGCTCTTGTATGTAGTGTGCATGTGTGTTTTTCTTTTCCACCGAGTCTTTCAGTAAATAATCGTAACCAGACATGCATGTGGGGAGGGAGTTTCGGGGGAAAATGAGGCAAAATGCAGCCATAAATGAATGAAAATTATGATGTTTTCTTCAAAAAAGCTTTAAATTGGCTAGAAACTGTGTAATAACGTACTCGTAGTTTTAACGCTATCTTAGCGCTTATAACAATTTCTGAGGTCATTTTGGGGTCTTGGAAAGCTAAATGTTTGACCCACCCCCAGACTGGCCGACCCCCCATACGATCGGCCATGCTGTGCTGCATCTATGATCGTATTCTGTCGTCCAAAAATTCACCTACTCGGCTTCTGCTGGGTTTTAGGGTTTTGGGCAAAGTAAAATGAATCAGGGGACCGAGATAATTGCGATCAAATTTATGCGATAAACCTCTGCTGCTGAGTCCTCGGAGATTTTTATTTTCTATGCTAATTCTGCAACGTCGTTTAATATAGATGGTTACTCGAGAAATTTACGACGAAGCGATTAATGATTTATGCAAAAATGGCGTCATAATGCGCGGACGTGACGATAAAATTCGGCTGGTCAAACCAATAGACCAAACGCACCAAGGATCCGAGCCTTTTTGATTTTTGTTGAAAGACACATGTTTCGATTTCGTCCTATTTTTTATCTAAGCATCGATTTCGTAAAATTGTTTAAATTATCTTTTTTTATAAAGTTAATTTGAGCAGATTCTGAAATTTGTTAGCAGTACGTTTTTTAAATGACGTTGTTTCGTTGTCGCTTTCCTCATGTATGTTTTTGTCATTATTCTCACCTATTTTGTCATTGATAGGGACCGATAATAATACTCTAGGTACATCGCTCAGGTGCCTTCTGTTTTAATTGTTTGCCTTAATATAATCCTTCGCATTTAACTCGTTCTAATCGGTCAGAGAATTATAGACTTCTTCACGAAACCTTGTGCATTGATCACAATTCCTGATTCGGTGTAAATCGACTACAAAAGCGGTTTAAACTAAAGAAGCAATCATTATTCTGTGCACAGGAAGTGATAAGCATATGACGTTTTACTACGCAAAGTTACATTACAGTAAGCTGCTTAGAAACTACTTTTGTACCTAATCGCTTGACCGCTAAAACTTGATTTCCGTACACAAGCTTTCGTGATATAGACTATAGTTCAGTTTTAACTTGTGGCATGATCGAATTCATTGCCGGCAGTTTACACTCTAGAATGGCCTTTTTACTGGAATTGTTAGCTCGATTCCATCATTATACTCACAAGACTGAGTAGCAGTGCAGTAATGGGTGCGAGCCGCGAATGACTGCTTTACTATTCGTTATGCACTATACTCTATTTTTTCAAATGAGTTTGGGCATAAATTTTAAAAATTTTAATCGACACTAAGCCGACAGCTTACGAAAATATTTCAGCTCAATGCAATAGTCGCAATCTGTCAGCTTATTATCGGTGACAGTTGTGGGTGGCGAGTTGTGCGGGGCGAGTTATCCATATCTCGAAGTTAATTGAAATGACAGAATTTATTCTTATTTTTTTCTTTAAGAAGTACGCACGAATTTATTTCAGGCATCAAAAAACATTGTACTGACAACTAAATTTTTTACTTGCTGCTCAAAGTAGTAATTTAGTTCTTAATTTAATTTAGTTTTTTACATGGGCAGCCAACAAATTATTGGGGTCCACTGGGGCATAATTGAGAAAAACAGCACGAAGAACTCAATTCTAGGCGGTCCATCAAATTTGAGTTGAGGATCCCGTCAGATTTTTGAGGGGTCTAGAGTAGACCATACATGTATGGCATGAGAATTTCGGAGAGGGCGGAATCACGCCCTAAAAATTTTCAAAAAGTGCTGATTTGGGCTAAAAAAACTTGGGTACACGTCAAAAACACTGTTTTAGACGTTTCGGGCAATGCTAGTTCTTTCTAGAACATGAAAAGAAAACAAATTTGAAAAAAAATCGTGGAAATTGAACAAATTACAGTCAAAAAATGTGTATATGGCGCGAAGCGCTGAAAATTTGACCTTCGAGCCAAAAATCAGCTGAAAAAGCACACTTTTTACAATTCTTCCTAAAAATCGACAATTCTGGGGGAGTCGCTGCCATTTGCGGGGGTCTACAGCCATTCTGCGGGGTTCAACCCCCCAAGAACACTATGGTCCAAACCCCCTAATCGCGAACAATTGCCTAAATATATAAAGTTATCAGAAAAACAGATCGACGTGTTGACCATAAGTGGGGGGTGGGCACAATTTTTCAAAGGTCAAAACTAGTCTTAAATGGCGAAAAAACATCAATTTTCAACGTTTCTCATCGAGCTCTATCCATTGGCATCAAAAAATTGTGGAAAAAAACAAGAAAAATAATTGAATTCTGGGGGATTTGGTTTTTGGGAGGGGTATTCGGCCTTCTGACGGGGTAGGGCTGCATATCCCCCAAACCCCATCCCCCTCCCCCGCGCCCACGTGTAGTGTTGACCAAAATTCTTTCAATATGATAATTTTAAAGTATTTCCACTTTCCATTTAAATCTAAAAATGTTGCTCAAACAGTACAAAGGTATTGTAACTGCGAGAGTTACGTATAGGCGAACTTGCCTTAGCAGTTCGCGATAGCCACCTTTATGGCAATACTAGTAGCTATCTACGATAGTATTGCACTGTGGGCTATGCCTTCGATCTTCCATTAATTCCCCAATTTTTCAATAATAAAAAACATTTAGATACTTGTCCGGTAGCATAGAGTTAAGTGTATGATAATAGTGATTGTTTCATGCATACCGCTTGTGTAATCGAGAACAGTCGATCTGAGATAAAAGTGATTCAGTATTACGTTAAATTGATCTTTGTTTATTTTACTGTAATGGTCCTTGAGGCCAGTGTACTTAACGTTGAAGGGTAGTCTGGCTGTTGGCTTTTTCGTTGGCTAATTAGGTAGCGATTGTATAGTCCGTGCGTTTTCGTTTTTCTTTTTGCGTATTTTTGTTGTCCGGCTATAGGCCATGAATTCTTCGTCGAATTAAAATATAGAAAACCTACCCAGTGGTTTTTGGTTACATACCAAAGGGTTAGGTCGGCCACACCCACGTCGAGGACTTCTTCCCATCATAGTGGACTGATAGGTAAATTTCGTATGATAACTTATTTTATCTGGAAATCTTATTTCTTTTCTCAAATCCAAACTTGATCCAAAATTATTATTTAATCTTTAAGGATGATTGATCAGCATAGAGCTCGTTATTTGTTGTTTTCATAGTTCAGCGTGCTGCACATATTGGGAACCCAAAACATTTCGATTCTGGCACTGATTGGAAAATAAGTTAAATAAACAACTTGAGCTTGAGATAGGTCAACTGACCTCCGCAGCAAATTCCGAGACTAGGTAGGTAGCCTTAGGTCTTAGGGCGTAGCTGCTGAGATCACCCCGACAAGAAGCAGCCAGCAATATTAGGGCTGAGGGGATCAAAGCCGTAAGGTTTGTAAGAGTCCAAAGATCGGAAGCCATCAGAGCCAGCGATCGGGGCCAGCACTAAGCGTAGACTTAAGTACATACGATGCCGGTAAATCTCGAAGGTAATGTTAGGCCGGTCTGTGTCGCTCTTGTAGACGCAGGCCCCTACATTTACATTGGACGTTCCCTCCTTTAGGCTGCTAGCTACAGCCGAGCTGATCAATCATCGTAAAATTATTTTTCGATCCAAAAAATTTATCATTTTGGCCATCTAAGAATGTGTAACATTTCGTTCACCTTTGTTGTTGTATCTGACCGCGATCGTGGCAGTGCGCAATTTAAGTAAGCGTCCGTGGTAAAGATTTTGTGTATCGTGGTAAAGCCATCGTTATTTTTCTATTTCCGTTGAACCTTCATCGACGAAGGCAGCTTTCATGCTCGCATTTTTCTATAAACGTCAGCCCACAGGCGACGATTTATCATTTTTCTCTCTTAGCTGACAAAATTCCATCATTTAGGTTTTTACCTATATACCTGTTTTTTTCTAGCCACATACATTTTCTTGCGCTTTAGGCTTAGACCTACCTGTTTCGATCATTTCACGTCAGGTATATCTTGCTTCACGTAAGGAAATACTATTTACGTGGAAAAACCTGTTTTTGGATCGACAAAGGCCAAATTCGAAACATTCATTTTGCCCAAAATAAGCAAAATTTCGACGTACCAAATTTATCTTACCCAAGGTTATATCTTTTGACGTTTTTGATACCCAAAAATGGCAGGAAAAAAGGTTTTGCAAACACCGCCCGCTAAATTGAAAAACCTTCTAAGCCACCTACTTCAGCTCGCCAATTACCTACCGCGCCTGTTGACTCCTAATAGCGCATTGTAATTCTGCAAGTAATGACACAATTACGAGAGACGTAACTAGTAAGGCGAATAATGATAAATTACCCGCGTCACTAAATGCCCCGAGTAATACACAGTCTGAAGATGAACTGTCATTGAGTACCATGCGATCTCACATTAATCAAACTTCGATAACTAGATCGGACCCTAATAGTGACAATTCATCAAATCATACAATGATTGATAATCGACTACTATTAATATGGCAAATAATCCTGAAACCAGTTCGGAGCGCAGAAAATCGATTCTGACGTAAGTAATCATAGTCACAGCATAAATGCTGACAAAGAGCGTGCTAATGCTAGCGTGTGACTAATGATCTTATTTTGAAAGCGCTACAAGCTGTTTGCAATTTTCGGACCTTTCTACGCGCGTTGATCAAGATAAAAAGGAAAATGCGGATGAAATGCGTAAACTGCGTCTGGATCTAAGCACTATGCTTAAACCCCAACCAGTGTTGAATCGCATAGAGAATAATTCATCTGAACGCGTTAACCACTCAATCGGCCAGCAAATTTTTCTGAATTTAATGCGCAAAGTGCGAATCGTGCGCAAAGTACGCATGGTGCATCTGCTGCTTGTCCACTGGCAACAGCGCATCAAATTCACGCTCACCTTCGTAAACTGTTCCTGAAAATATTATTCAAAATTGTACGAGTCGCGCGCCTGAGATATCTAATTTGTCACAGAATCCTTTAAACACGGGTTTGCAACCAGTGCAAAACTCAGGTTTTTTCGGAAGATATACCTACGATTTCGCGGCCGTCGGTACTCGATTTAGCAGGCGTCCTTGATCTTGGCCTTCGCTGCCCTTAAATCGTAATGCGCCTTCTTTTGTACCTAATCTTTCTACTACGAATTCGCAGCAGCAATTAAATCCACCAGCTGCAGTATTTTCCACCTCAAGGCGAAATCTTACTAAATAACCTACGTACCTAATCCCATAAACGTAGAAATACCACCTAATAATCCTATGTTGCATTCTTCTAATATCGAAATGCAACCTGTCGAGATAAATTTATCTGGTATTAATAACGAACCTGCAAATTTATAAGTGAATCTGCGCCTCTATCTGAATCATCTAGTAGGAGGAAACGTAACCAATTTTCTGACGAAAGCTCATCCTAACAGCTATGATCGCCAGCGCCAGTCATGTTCGCTGTCGCAAAAGTGAATCCAGCGCAGACAACGTCATCATTATAGTTCAGGTTCTTCATCTGAAAGCTCAGCGTGTGACTCATGTCTCGCTGATTCCTTGAATCGCGGACCATTTTTGCAGCAAATGCAATTTGCAATTGCTAATAAAAAGTTTTTTTGATGGCGAAAAAACGGATATAAAAGCATATTTCGCAGAATTTGAATCACTTGCCAATACCTATGATATTGACAAAGCTGATTGTTTAAAATTCGCGACTAGTTTCTTGATCTGTATGCGCTTATACCGTTCGTTACCTGCTGATATGCTGTCGTATTCAAAAACGAAACAAGCGCTAATAGCCGAATTTTGTCCAATGGACACTGGTGCGCTCTTTGATCGTTTTGTCAAACAAACAGCAGCCTAACGAATCGGTTAAAGCATTATCTCTCCTTTGCAAGAGTTAATTAAATCTGATCCTTATCTTGAAGTTGACTCGCCACATTTCAATAATTTAATGTGACATCAACTAAAACAAGGTTTACAATACCACACATTTCGAAAGAGGCATATCACAAAAAACCCTACTGACATCATTAGCTGAATTTTTGGACAATGCGCTAAAGCTGAATTTGCTAACAAAGAATTTGAGGATAAAAAGGCAGTAACGCCTTGCGTATCGGTAACAGCTGCTCCGTAGGCAAGCGCCAGTACCTAAAGATACTCCTACGTCGCATCTAACCATTCAAGTCATTCACGATCATTGAATGTTTCGCCATAGCTCATCGTGTGCTGAGAAACCAGAAAGTTCTTCATTAAATATTGCACCTTTTGCAAGCGCCCTTAGGTCACATTTATGAGGAATGTTTCACACGTCAAAGGCAAGAAACGTCTAATAATACTAACAATAATACCCAAGCTGATCGAAATAATAATTCTATGGCTCACAATTGCAGCCAATTGCGTTCTTTTTTGCATCAAAATCGTTCACCATCGCGTTCAAATTCGCAAAATAGACATCGATCTCAATCACGATACTCGTAACCCTAGTCAACATCGTTCATCTAACTATGCGAATAATGATAATAGCTTTGAATCAAAGCAATCACGATCGAATTTTTGGCAAAACCGTAATGATTATTACCAAAATTCGCATGCTAATTATCAAAATTCGCGTTACGATATCGTTATAATAATCAACGCGCCAAAATACACCTTTTGTGCAATTCCCAAATGAACAGCGTGGGACATACTATAACTCGAACTCGCCAATGACAATATTTTAATCGCCCATATGTCACATACACCGCTGATAACCAACCCGCCATGAATGTGCCCCCACCGCAGTCAACCCTTACATCTCCTCATGATGTAAACACGGTTACTGCGAAAGGGCCAGAATCTAGCGCCGCCCTAATCTATTCGCGTCGCAAGAATTTCTCGAAGAGTACGAACGTTGCGTTGTCTCGCAACTTACAAAAAAATTAATCTACCTCCATCTAAGACTTTAGATCCTAATATTCCTATCGTAAGCCATGCTGGGACAAATTTACCCACCATTCTCGTTAAAGTTCATGGCGTTGACGTACCTGCTCTCATAGATACGGGATACAGATTATGATAGCTACAATACATTACTAAATGCAGAGTTCATTTACCTTTTCTTCAGTCTCTTAAAATTATTTTGGTGTGGTAGGAAATCACACTTCTCGTTTGGTATGAAGTAAATATGACTTTAACTATCGCGGAACAATCTATTTCTACCTCAGTAAGCTATAATTGATCATTTGCCGGAAGACATGCTCTTAGGATATGACTTTTGCGAATCCGCACTCATGTGGGTTAATCCTATTGAACTGTGGCTGCTTTTATATAAAACGGCATAAAGGTTAATTTACTATCATCTCATGAAAAATTGCAATTTCAGCGCCGAAAAATAACGCAACCACCTCTGGTGTTGTGTGTGTGCATGTTTCGTTACCTGAGCCTGTTATAATACAACCTAGGCATGAATTAATTACACCTGGCTATATAAGCCATGGTTCTTGCAATTTGATTTTGCATATTGAACCAAATCCCGATTTTATGGAAAAACTTCACTTTTTGTTGCTCCGTCTATAGTCGATGCTTCTGACCCTTGATACCTGTTCGCGTCTGTAATATCTCTAAAGCGCCAATTGCGTGACTCTGGTGAAATAATAGGTTCTTTAACCTCTGATGCCAAAGTCTGACATACATGTTTCATCTTTTGATGATAGCACTTTTTGCATCAATAAATAAAGCTTTAAACGGCTCCGCCGTTGATTCTAGACAACAGCAACAAATTCGTGAACTTTGTTTAAAATACGACTCAATTTTTGCATTAAAAAACGAACCTCTTGGACGTACCCCTTGATGAAACATCATATTGATACAGGGGATAATCCACCCATTGTTGGAAAAACTTATCGTGTTGAACATTCTAGAAGAGAATCTAGCCAAGAAAATTATAAATGAAATGCTTGCGGATAAAATTATTCTGACCTACAACCAGCCCAGGGGCAAGTCCATTATTTCTCATTGGAAAAAAAGGACGGTTCCCTTAGGCCAGTCGTCGATTATCGACGGTTAAATGACGTTACTAAAACGCAAGTTTATCCTCTTCCACAATTAGACGATTATTTTGATACTTTAGGCTTATGCTGCATATTTTTAGCACACTAGATTTGAAATCTGGATACTGGCAAATTCCACTCGATAGTAAATCTCTTGAAAAACTGCATTCATTTGTCCTGTTGGTCATTACGAATTTGAAGTTTTACCTTTTGGTTTAAAGAATGCGCCTGCAGATTTTCAAAGACTAATTGAGCTTGTGCTTGCAGGTCTAAATTGGAAATCTTGTTTCGTTTATATCGATGACATAATTATTTTTCACGTACTTTTAAAGAACATTTAAAGATCTTGAAAATGTCTTTATTGCTCTTAAAAAGGCAAACTTACGCGTAAAGCCTGATAAATGCCATCTTGCGCATGCAGGTAAAATTTCTTGGCCACAGCATTAGTGCAATGGGCATCGCTCCTGACATGTCCAAAATAGCAGATTTAATGTCATTTCCTGTACCAAAAACCTTTAAATCCTTGCAGAAATTCCTTGGCTTAGTCAATGGTTTAAAGAAATTTGTTAAAGATCTTGCTAAAATCGCTAAACCGTTATTCCATCTTCTTCTTAAAGATGTCGAATTTGCTGGAGAAGGCCGAACACACAAATCGCCTTTGAGCTTCTGAAAAAAGCATTTACGTCCCCACCTATTTTGCAACTGCAAAATTCGATGATGAGCACCAATTCATTTTAACAACTGACGCGAAGTAACTGTCGTTAGGTGCTATTTTTGGCCTTAAAAACATTTTACACCATCCAAAAATCGTTTTATTCTTAGCTAAACTGGTCGCGTGCTAAATTCGAATGTAACTATGCTACTCCGGAAAAAGAAGCGTTAGCGCCAGCGGTAGTGTGGGCCATCAAGCATTATCGACATTATCACTACCCGAGCAAATTTTTTGTCGAAACTGATCATCAAGCGTTAACCTGGCTAGTAAGCGTTAAAGACCCATGGAGTCGTTTACACCCGCATTGAAGTCTCAAATTGCAGAATACGAATATGATATCGTTTATGTTCCTGGTGCATATAACTGCACTGGCTGATCTTCTCCACGACATCCTAAATATGATCATGCAAGAACGAAAATAAACTCGAGCGCAAAAATGTTGTTAACATACAGAATTTAGGGAATCTGAAGACTCTGAATCAGATGATGAATCGGTTCAGCCGATCAAGCGATAATGCGCCTACTGCACCAATTAATCATCCAAATGCGCAAATAATAGTCCTACTGCACAAACTGATCCCACCAATTCTAAACCACCTACGACTGCGAACGCCTGTTACTTACGATGCTGAAAAAGCCAAAATGCTAACACCTGTAGCGTTCTAACGAGCAACATGCAGATGTGAATTGCATAAATTCGCATCGCATTGAATAAGCTCATAACGAAAAAATATGTGGCGAATTTTTCTCATAAGCGATGTACTTTTTTGTCGATTCCAACCTAAGCGTTCCACCAACTGTTGTTCATCAAATAGTCATACCCAAATCTTTGCGTCATTTATATTAATGGAATTTCATGACTCTATTTTCGGAGCTAATTTTTCATCGCGCAAATCTTGCCCGCCATACAAATCGTTATTGCAATTTGGCCAGCGACATGGAAAATGATGTGATCGCATGGTGTCGGAATTGTGATGTGTGCTTACAACATAGGTCGCATTAAATTCCACATCCGTTCCATTGCAACCAATTGAAGTATCCGCCCTTTGAACTCGACTAGTGCGATTGTTTGCATATGCGGCGATCCCCTCCAGGAAATGACGGGATTGTAGTTTTTATGGATTATTTTACAAAATACGTGGAAGCTTTTGCTGTTTCTGACATAAAAGCAACAACAATTGCAAATTTATTACTAAAATTATACCACGTTATGGAGTTCCCAAGAAATTTTTGACAGATCAGGGGTCAAATTTTACATCTACCCTTATTTCGGAAGTTTGCAAACTATTAAACGTTCAAAATATTTACAACCCCATATCACCCCCAGTGTGATGGGTTGGTGGAACGTTATAATCGCACCTTGATTGATGGTTTGTCTAAGTTGAGTGCGCGTTCCCAGTATGATTGGGAGCAATTTCTACCTTTCGCATTATTTGCATGCAGCGCCGACTCCACAATACGACTAACATATCTCCTTTCGAAATGCTTTATGGTCGCGAACCAGCATTTCCACTTGACACTCTACTCATAAATGACTTTGTAATAAATCCAGAATTTACCATCTGTTGCTAAAAAACATCATTGATTTAAAGCTGACTTTGCAAGATCTGCATGAAATCGCGTCTCAAATTGCACTCAAGCGCGTAAGCAGCAAAAATCGTAATATGACGAACCAAGTCCGTCGCGCCAAACAAATTTTTCTCTTTCCGGATATAGTCTATCTTAATAATACCTCAGTTATTCAACCCAAAATCGGCAAACTATCACCCAAGTGTGTTGGTCCATATCGAATTATCTGAGCTTACCTATGCCTGAAACTGCGAAAATCGCATATGTCTATAACCCTCTCATCACTCACCTCGTTCACAGGAATAGGCTTCTGCCTGAGCCTAAAATACCTTATTCTGACTTAATTGTTGAAAAACACACGTACGTCCCTGGCGATTTTGTGTTGGTAAAATTACCACATCGCCCTCTTGTCCCGGCAGTAGTCATAAGTTTTGAGGATTTACTGGGCAGGGAACAAAAAGCTAAGGACTGCACGCGCCTATACGTTTATTAAATGGCTCTAAAACAGCACATGCTGTACCATTATCTAATGTTTTTCCTTTTGCAGACCCATGGCTGCACAAGGTACCCCAAGCAAGGAGGCATTGCTGGAGGCAGCTGGTCGCCGATGTAAATTTGAGGGCGTGATCCCGCGTCCCTAGATGAGTTTCGTTTGGCTTTGACCAATATGGCTTTGGAGCGGGGCTTGGTTGTACCAGACCCGCTGCCGCAAAATGACAATAGTCGTGTTGGCGGTTTAGAGTCACTCACCGCAAAATGGATAAAACATAAAGCAACACATAAAGTCTACAAATCACAGTAAGCGTATTAACGACCAAGAGCTCTGGTGGGAGAACAGATTTGGTAGATTTCCTTTGGTAACCCCACGTGTACCAAAAGAACAGACTTCTACCCACTGTTATAATCACCAATGACCAGAAGTCTTTTGGGGCCATTTTGGCGTTAATTCAGCCATTGAATATGACAAATGGCACGTTATTCTTAGGCTATGACTCCGAATTTGTTAATGACAGGAAAGGCAGAGGTTATAAGACCTGGGACCTACGTTTTAAGCAACTATGTCCCACTTACCAGGACCTCCATGGCCCATTCGTACGCTACGTCCAAGTTGTGACGCGAACGGCCATGTGTTCTGTTGGGACCTGGCAGAAGTTCTTACAACCTCCGTTTGGGCTTCACCAGTTGCTCGAAACGCGTTTACCAAACGTGTATATTGTTTGCTATGACCCTACGCAAGATCGACTTGCTGTATTTCCATGTTTACGGGCCAACTTTTGAGGAAATTTTGGCAATTCCGGATGCAGAGATTCGCAACAAACTGCACTGGAAAGATCCGTTCATTGCAAATTTTATCGATATTCAGCCATTGGCGAGAGCATTTACTCGTTGTTTACGTATCACAGCGCATTTGCACACGTTAAGCGCTTGGCTGAATTCTTTTTTGACGTGTATATTGTCAAAGCGCGCCTGATAATTTCGGACAGGCGTGCAGCTTACCATTAACTCGGGACATGCAGCATTATTTAGCGATGGATGCCTTAATAACTATCGATGTCTTCATATTGATAGAAGGTAGCTCGCAAAATAATCGTATTACTGACAATAGAAGGCCTATGCCGATTTCGTTTACAGGCGATGAATTGCACATTAAGGCTACCGGCCCAAAAGCCAGAGTGTATATACCGTTGTCGTCAGTAAACCACCACGAGGCCAGTCGACCAGCACAGCGACTGAAGTTGAAGTTGATTCTGATGGCGGAGAGTTATTCAGAGTTGAAGACTTTTAAGGACCAACTCCGCAACAGTCAGCAGCTATAGCTGCAGCCACCACCGTTGCCTCAGTAACGGAAGCATTGGCTCACGCTAATCTTTTTGACAATCCTGACCTACTGACCTACAAATTCAGGGTGCGCAGGCCGTTGCCGACTCAGTTTTGGAGCCCGGTTCATGCGCCTGACACAGAACCTAAGTCAAACCCTACTACCTCAGTACACCAGCTTCTGTGTTTCTTGGCAAAGCAATATTCCTTACGATTCGCCTATGGTTGATGTAGAACCATCCATCTCCACTGAGGACGACGATTCATCTCCTAAATGCTTAGTGATGGCATTATCTGATGCTGAAGCGGAAGAAGACAAGCAAACTTGTTGCCACCCCGCGCGTGCTGCCGCGCGGCAATGGCTCAAAAAGGGGCCACTACCGTTTGCGCAACAGGCTGTCGCAATCGCTGCGGCGGATCAGCAGCACCCCTGGGCATCAGTTCGCTCTCTGCCACCTTTACCGACTTCTCAACCGGATTGGGCAGAGCGTCAGCTGACCCTGATGTCATCATGACAGAGATTATAGGCTTTCCGCTGACTACCTCAACGCATTAGCCGCACATGAAGTACCACAGTATGGCGCGTTGTACCGCATGGTCGCGTCCCATTCCGCGCCACAAGGCGTGTCGAGCTCCGTGTCACCTGATACTCGTTTTACGGCTCCTATGGCCATGACGGGTGTTTCAGTACTGTGGCGACTATTCAACCACAGGTTACTCAAAATCAACCATCAAATATGGAAGTCGCAGTACTGGCATATTCGAGCCATTAGCGAGCGTATTTCCAGCGGAAGAAAGCGTTAGAGTGCAAAATTGCTCAGCTACGTACAGCACTTTTTCACCATGATGGAAAATATGAAAGCGCGTGAACCACCGTGCATTATCGCGCCAGTTGTATTGCATGAGTTATGTTCTTATCTGGGTGAATTCGCGGAGACGCGTTTGTATGATCAGTTGGTTGAAACTGCCCAAGTGTACTTCGACCAGGTGTACCTTCGGTACATCTGCAGTACTGCGGCTTCTGACTGACTCACCCTCGCGTCCGTTAGTGTGGTCTACAATCGCACAGCCTTTGGCTGATGTCAATCGAACGCACCTCGGTTTATTAGCGAAATGAGCGTCTTTAACCAATTCACCTTTACCCAGACCAATATTTTGTGCGCATATGGTTCTTTATTACAACCAGAATGATGTTGTACGAAGTGCCGCTACAGTATTTGGTAGTGCACCCACACCTTGATGCACCGAGTGAGGTGATCAATAGCGTTACACATCAGGTTCGTCCGGAATTCTATCCGCACAGGATGTCTCCAGCGCCAGATCACCTAGCGCCGATCTTAATATCGACGCGTCAGATGGTCGATATTTTTGATACTTTCCGAGAATTTCAATCATTATACGATTCGGAGTATCGACACATGACGATCTTCTCAACAATTGACGTCATGCGCGCTACGGCGTTATTGGAATTTTTGGATGAAAGTTCCACTTCTTTGCATATGCCTGCGGCAATGCAGCGATAGGCTGGCGCATGAGGGTGGAGCAGTTACGTCGCATGTTGCGCGTAGCTTTCCTTGGTGAATCTTATACACCTTTGCCAAGTGAGGCTTTCCCAGAATTCCCGGAGTTGACGAAGCGAATCAAAAGTCCACATGTTTTACATAACATGATTCGCCAAATTTAGTTAGCAACCGACCCGCCACTCGAAGTTCGATTCAATTCGATCGTTCTGAGGTCAACAAAAATCTGTGTTTTACCTCAAACATCAAATTCAAGGCGAACTAGAGAAAATTCAATGAGAAAGGCGGCAGGCATCCTCGCAGGACCCGAGCGGATCCGCAGCAAGCCTTGATATGCCAGAATCCGATCTTTTCTCTGGAGGCACAAATTGAAATGCGTAGAGCATGCATGATGATCGAGCAACACGATCGTGAAAATTTGGCGACGGAAATGCCAAGGCGTGCAGCGAGAATACGCGCCGCCGGTTCTCTCGCTGAATCTTCAGAAGTTCGTCATATGTCAGAAGACACGCTTATAAGGCTAAATTGAATCGTTTTTATGATACTAAATCCCGACACTTTGCGTTGGTTAAAGAATTTGGAAAAAACAACGAGTCAAGAAGACTTGTTCAAGCTGAAGTCGCAGCTGAAATTAAGAGCATGTTTAGGCCAAAGGGATCAAGGCGGCAAGAACCGCAGTCATCCCGGCAACGCTATGCTCAACGCATCATTGCTCACAATCACAAGTACAACAACACAAACACAAGTAAAACCACATATACAGCAGCACACTGACCGCAGACCCAACCGCGGCAGCAGCAGCAATTCACGGAATCGCGTGAGGCGTTCCGAGCATATTCACAGGCCAATGCTGGTCATCTGTCGCGCTCGCGACAGCAGCAGCCTTATGAATATCGCCGTCTGCCACAATCGGACCGCGGAACTCATCGGGGCCGGTCACAATCCCCTCAACGTCAGCAATGGGATCAGTCGTATCGCTCACCGTTGGAACAAGTCAACCAGCCACCGGAGTCTATCAGCCACAACCTCGACCTGGTCCACTTTTGCCAAAGCCGTGGCCTGTTACGCAACAACAACAGCGTCCACGCAAACCTTCCGTGAACAATTGTATGGTTTTACGCCAAAGACAATTATTCACTCCGGCCTTACCTATACCGCGTGATTACGCAGACGACTACAAGGATGATGACGGTGCCGGGGAGGACGATTGACCAGTCGATCCACATCAATGCTTATGCCAACATATGTACGGGCGTAGGCAATCGCTATACCAGTATTGCGAGCATTTGAATACGTGTCAACGAACACACATGGGCATGGGGGGTTTGGGGGGGGGTATGCACCCCCCCAGAGATGAAATACCCCCCCCCCAGAAATCAAAATACCCCCCCCAGAAAAATTTTTTTTTGCTTTTTAACTTAATTTTTTGATCCTGCATTGGATAGAGCTTGATGAGAAACGTCGAAAAATGGTGTTTTTCGCCATACCACCATTTTTAAGGCCATTTTTGACCTTTAAAGATTTTTTCACCCCCCCCCCAGAAATTTTTTCACCCCCCCAGAATTTTGGTGCTGCCCACCTATGGTCGCGAACCTGAATCGGATCAAGAATATTTTCAACGTCAACGACGTCGCGGAAAACCGCATGGCTCGAAGGCCAATTATCAGGATTGTTATTATTTCTCAAGTTCGGCGTACAGAACTTTTTGGAACTCTGCGACGGCGTCGAATTCGACCAGCAGCTTTTTCGTCAATTTTTTCGTTTTTTCGTCCTGATGTGGATTCCAGGACTTCATGTATCGTTTATTTCCTGTGTATTTTTGCTCTTGTCATTTTTTCTCTTGCTGTAAAAATTTTTCTTTGTAGGTGCTCGTATTTTTTCCCGTTATCTCGCATAATTTGCTATTTTTTCTCGTTTTTATCGTACCTCGTGTTTTAACTCGTCAGTGTCTTTAATTTTGCTCAGCATAATTATGCCTTATCATTCCATATTTTAATTTGTCTTTTGCTCAATTATTAGCGGTGTTACTATTATGGTATCTTAACTCTTTAACGGACAAGGGGTTCATTTATACCCAATCTATAACCTTTTTCAATCCAAAATTTTTCTCATTACCCGGGGACTGAAGAAGGAGGCTACTTGGGCAGCAAGATCGAATATTATGCAATGCTGTCCAAGACCGGAATTCATCATTACTCGGGCAACAATATAGTTATACCTAGCGCCATTGAGAGTGTTGCTCGAGAGTTTTCCTGAGTGCGAACGAGGTCATGCGTTGACCGTTACTTGTTATCGTTATTTGTTACTTTTTGTTCTTTTTATTTTCGTTTTTCATGTTTGCTCAGGATGAGGCGTTGCGGACGCCAGAGTTGAGGCATTGCGAACGCCAGAGAGCCGAGTTGTAGAGCGTCGCCGACGCTAGTGTTGATGGTGTACCCCCCGAAAAAATTCTACATTTCGTTTCAAATTTTTTTCTATACGTGGGGGAGTGTAACTGCGAGAGTTACACGTATAGGCGAACTTGCCTTAGCAGTTCGCGATAGCCATAACATAGCCAATACTAGTAGCTATCTACGATAGTGTACTGTGGGCTATGCCTTCGGTCTTCCATTGATTCCCCAATTTTTCAATAATAAAAAACATTTAGATACTTGTCCGGTAGCATAGAGTTAAGTGTATGATAATATTAATTGTTTCATACGTACAGCTTGTGTAATTGAGAACAGTCGATCTGAGATAAAAGTGATTCAGTATTACGTTAAATTGATCTTTGTTTATTTTACTGTAATGGTCCTTGAGGCCAGTGTACTTAGCGTTGAAGGGTAGTCTGGCTGTTGGCTTTTTCGTTGGCTAGTCGTACGATTGTATAGTCCGTGCGTTTTGTTTTCTTTTGCACGTATTTTTGTTGTCCGGCTATAGGCCGTGAATTCTTCGTCGAATTAAAATATAGAAAACCTACCCAGTGGTTTTGGTTATACCGAGGTTAGGTCGGCCACACCCACGTCGAGGACTTCTTCCCATCATAGTGGACTGATAGGTAAATTTCGTATGATAACTTATTTTATCTGGAAATCTTATTTCTTTTCTCAAATCCAAAATTGATCAAAATTATTATTTAATCTTTAAGGATGATTGATCAATATAGAGCTCGTTGTTGTTGTTTTCATAGTTCAGCGTGCTACACATATTAGGAACCAAAAACATTTCGATTCTGGCACTGATTGGAAAATAAGTTAAATAAACAACTTGAGCTTGAGATAGGTCAACTGACCTCCGCGGCAAATTCCGAGACTAGGTAGGTAGCCTTAGGTCTTAGGGCTTAGCTGCTGAGATCACCCGACAAGAAGCAGCCAGCAATATTAGGGCTGAGGGGATCGAAGCCGTAAGGTTTGTAAGGGTCCAAAGATCGAAAGCCATCCAGAGCCGCGCGATCGGGGCCAGCACTAGCGTAGACTTAAGTACCTACGTACCTAGGTAAATCTCGAAGGTAATGTTAGGCCGGTCTGTGTCGCTCTTGTAGACGCAGGCCCCTACATTTACAGTATTATATTTTTTTCCTCAAAAATTCTCCGATAACACTTAAGGTGCTGAAATGTAAATGACAACCAACTAAGCAATTTATGCATTTCAAAGAATTTAATCAGAAAATATCTTAACAGTCAATATTGTATAAAGTCTGTTTCACACAAGTTCGGTCATAAATTTTAAAACTATCTCCAACAATAAGCTGACAGATATCTAATATATAATTATCATAACCCTCGGCTATGAAAATTCTTAAAATTTGTGCTCAAAGTTATGTGAAACAGACTATAATTTTGATCATTCCTCAGCACACCATGTTCATTTTAACTATGTGTAACTCAAAAAGTGGTCCATTGATTTTTGAAAAAAAATTTTATATAAAGTCACCGATAATTTTTGACACTATATTACATTGTGGACTGCGACCCGGGTTTTTTTAAATTAATAAGAAAATATCTTGACATTGCCTATCAAAATCTCAAAAATTTCGTAATCTTTTAGCACACCCATCCCTAGTTAATGATCTGTTACTTAAAAACAGATCATTTAGTATAATTTTTGCACGAATAAGCCTCTGATAACATTCAACGACACGATGCAGTATAAAAGATTGTCCACACTTAATAAGGGTAAAATTTTGTGACATACTGAAGTCAATTCGTCAATTTTCAACCATTTCTTAGTATACCATGTTCCTTTCAAACATCTATTGCTCAGAAAGCGGTCTTTTTATTTTTCAAATTTTTTTATCATAGAAGCCTCTAGTAATAAGCTATAAAATATTATATTTATGAATGAGGGCCCGCTTATGTTATATGAGCAATATCGAAAATTGTCGATGAAATTGAAGTCGAAATGGTTTATGTTTTTTGTTTCTAATAATATCAAAAAGTATTTAAGAGATACTGTAAGTTTAAATTGATTTTGCAAAATGCAGAATTATTTATTTTCCAAATAAGAAAGAATTATTGAATTTGATCGCTGTGATCTTGAGCTGTGATAAAAAATGCTAGACTGTCAAATTTGACAATATCGGTCATTTTTGTTACTTTACACTGAATTTACACAACGAATATTCGTTTTCAAGAATAATGATTTGCTCAATTAAACTCATTGCACAATCAGCGAATCTCAGTTGATGCGAGAGGCGGGTGCTAAGAGACTGCTCTTTGCTGATGACTGAAAATCATCAAGAATTTTGAAAGAGACTGCATAGAAACTTGTGAGATAAATGAATGAGTAAGGCAGGTAAGATGGCGTCTTCCACAGATGTTTGTCATAAGGCCCATCTTGTGCGAGCCTCTTACAACAGTTGCTGGTAAACATCCCTACCGCAACGTATATCGTTACTTAGTCATACTGTATAAACTCGCGTGATTTGCAGTAAAAGCTATACAAAAATAATCATTGTTTAATACCCATGTTTCGTGTTAACTGTACCAAATATAGTTAAAATTCTGGGGGAGTGCAAGATTTTTCAAAGGTCAAAAAATGGCCTTGAAAATAGTGATACGGTGGAAAACACCATTTGTCAACGTTTCTCATCAAGCGCTATCCATTGGCATCAAAAAATTGCAGGAAAAAAACAAAAAAATTCAAAAATTGAATTCTGGGGGAGTGTTTTGGTTTCTGGGGGGTATTCGGCCTACTGGGGTGCATACCCCCACGCCCACGTGTTGTGAGGACTAGTTGTGTGGCGTCATTGCGTTTTCCGCCCGTCGTCCCTTTTGGTTTTTGGCCGCTCCTTGCCGCCCTTTTCTCGCTACGTTTCCTGTTGCTCATAACGGTCGAACAAGTGTCCCGTGTTCGTCTCGTTTTTTCGTGTTTTAATTTATGAGCCCTAACTGCAACGACACGGGTACGTCGTCTGTTAATGCCTGTACCGTTTGAGTCGAAGTTTGGAATTTCAATTCCCAGGATTAGCCAAAAATACATTGAGTGAATTATTTAGCTATAACCACACCTGGGCGTAAGAGGAGTTTGGGGGTATGCACCCACCCCCTACCCCCGAGAAACCTAAAACCCCCCAGGAACCAAAATACCCCCCCCCAGAATTCAATTTTTGAATTTTGTTTGTTTTTTTCGCAATTTTGGGATGCCAATGGATAGTGCTCGATGAAAAACTTTGAAAAATGGTGTTTTCTCGCCATACCACCATTTTTATGGTCATTTTTTGACCTTTGAAAATATTGCGCCCCCTAGAATTTTGTTGCTGCCCACGTACGGCTGTAACTAACGTTCTTCGTTGTTGAATATTCAAAGTTCAGCTGATTCGTATTTTATTCATTAGTAGTAATTATTTTTCATTATTTTCTCCAACGTTTTTAAAACCAAATGTTCTCCGTATTTTTTGTCACCTAAGACGTTTTAAATTCATTCAAATTAATTTCTTATCATGCAGATAAAGTGGAGGTCTCGAACCATTTGTTGAAGTTGGTACATTATAGTCTGTTTCATTTAAGTGTGAGGTTTTCTTTTAAATTTGATCAGCAGGAATTAGGCTACAAAAGTGGTTTAAAGTTTTGATGCAGTAATGCGGCTAAGCAATGGCACATATCTCACCACGACCATACGTGGGCAGCAAGAAAATTCTGGGGGGGGGTGCAAGATTTTTTTGAAGGTCGAAATATGGCCTTAAAAATGGTGGTATGGCGATAAAAACACCATTTTTCGACGTTTCTCATCAAGCACTATCCATTGGCATCAAAAAATTGCGAAAAAAACGAAAAAATTTTCAAAAAATTGAATTCTGGGGGTATTTTGATTTCTGGGGGGTATTTTGGTTTCTGGGAGGTGCATACCCCGCAAAACCCTCCCCCACGCCCAGGTGTGACCACGACTCGATATACTGTTGAACATCCCAACGATGGCGTTAGTTTAAAGTACTTTTGTAGACACTTTGAATTTTTTCAAAAACCTCAAAGTTAAATGAAGACTATAGGTATGGAGCTCTGACCAGCCAGGAGTGCGGTCCAGCTTGTGTTTTAAATACACGGACGGACAATCCTGCGGAGGGGCTACGCCCGATTTTCCATTTACGTCCGGCGCGTGTATCCTCAAGGTCAACGCGCAGCAGAGCAAAACCTACTCCCCTTCGAGTCGCACAACATCCCAAAGCTCAATTTATTTGTTTTAACAGTAGGTACCGTACCGACAGCATTATGGTTGTTCCCCTGATTTAGACCACCTTTGTAGCCATAATTAATTCAGCACAAGATACCATGAAAATTTCGCGAAACCTTATGCGTGGGAAGTAAATTTTCAATGCTCATGCGAGCAGCTAAAAAAGCAGGTAGGTACATATGTACCTTGTACGTGATTCCTAAGCAGCAACTGTAATATAATAGTGAATCATCATGTGCTTAATCAATTGCTGCGCACATTATCCTGATTGCTGCTTCAGTTTAATCTGCTTCTATAATCCATTAGACTCATAGATTATGGTACATGCCGGTTTCGTGAAATGGTCTATAGCTAAATTTATTTGAGTTCCCTCTGGCACAGTTCGATAGCTCATATCTACAAATAAATTTATCAAGTTTTCCAGCGTGAAGTCAACTCGTAGATAACTTTTGATTGAAGTAAGCGATTGTTGAAGACTATCCTATTGCCTGTTTCTCAGAAAAATCTCAAAAAAGGGACGTTTGAAACGTACATGTTGTAAATGAGATATGGTGTGAAAAAATTCATGCAAAAATAATTTAAATAGCTCCCGCTTTAAAAAACATTTTCTTGTCTTATCCTTAGCTTCATTGTGAGCGGTCGGTTCGTCGGTTCGTGCGGGCGCAGCGCGATCAGTATTTGAAGAGGAAGCCATGTCACATAGCAGAAAAATGGATGATGGCCGAAACACAAGCTCTTTGAAAGAGACAAACAAGGTAATTTAAAAAAAACGTAAATTTTTGAAAAAGGAATCATATTGAAGCAAGGTTACCAAATTAGGTGAAAGTGTGTCTGGCTGACACATAACATACTAACCTACTTATGTAAGGTCACAAAGTTCGATAAGTAATGCTAGGTAGGTGGTTGAGCCAAGCTCGCCCAGTGCCACTTTAGTCGGTAAACCTGCTTCGCACTTCTACGGTTTTCGAACTACGCTGACTTCAATTCTGACATTTAAAAGCAGGAATGAATGATAAATGCATGAGCGAGTAGGATGAGCGTGAAGTTAAGAGGCGCGAGTTTTTATGTGAATTGTAGGCCGAATAACTTTACTTACTACAGATTATTGTACCTCCTAATCTGAAATGCTAATCTGAACATTATAAAAATGTTTATCGCTCCAGTGATTGAGAATTTAATTCGTCCAAGTTTCGAATCATCACGCTTGATGAAATTCATTTAATTT